>JAODAL010063050.1:0-19432 GCA_025379985.1 Phyllomedusa bahiana
GGTGAAAAATGAAAATTTCTGTTTTAAAATTTAAAGTAGATGCTGCGTCAAAAGAACGTTTTTTGGGGAAAAGTCAAAAAAAAACTTAAAAAAAGTTATTTTTTATATAAAAAAAACCGTATTTTTTTTTTTCCTTTCAATTCAACCCTTTGGGGAATAAAAGAATTGCCCTTTTTTTTAAGATTTACGTAGATGCTTTTCCTCAATGAACAGTGCTGGGTGGGCAAAAAAGTAAAAAAAACACTAACTGTTTTTTTTTGAAAATTTTAAAAACGGGATTTTTTTTCACCTTTCAATTCACCTGTGGTGAAAAATAAATTCTGTTTTAAAAAAATTTACTAATGCTGGTTTTAAAAAGGGAAAATGGGGGTGTGCAAAAGTCAAAAAAAAACGTAACTGTTAGTTTTTGAATAAATAAAAAGGGTATTTTTTGCACCTTTAAATTTACCTTGTTGAATAAAAGAATTTGCCCGTTTTAAAAATTTTAAAGTAGATGCCCGCGTCAATGAACCCGTGCTGGGGGGGCGCAAAAATTCCAAAAAAACCCCCCTAAATGTTCCGTTTTTTTAAAAATAATAAACGGGAAATTTTTTTCACCTTTAAATTCACCTTTGGTTAAAATAGAATTGCGGGTTTTAAAAAATTTTTCGTTTTAAAACTGCGTCAATGAAAGTGCTGGGTGGCAAAAGTAAAAAAACACGTAACGTTTATGTTTTAAAATAATAAACGGTATTTTTTGGGGACCTTTCAATTCAACCCTGTGGTGAATATAGGAAATTTCGTTTTAAATTTACGTTTGATGCTCCCCCTCAAATTAAAAAGTGCGGGGGGGCAAAAGGCCAAAAACACTAACTTGGGTTTTGGTTTTTTATATAATAAACGGTATTTTTTTTTCACCTTTTAAAATTTAAAACCCTTGTGAATAAAGAAATTTTCTGTTTTAAAAATTTACGTAGATGCCCGCGGAAATGAAAGTGTGGGTGTGCAAAAGGGCAAAAAAACACTAACTGTTAAAGTTTTTTATATAATAAAAAGGTATTTTTTTTCCCCCTTTCAAATTCACCTGTGGTGAAATAAAAATTGGGTGTTTTTTAAAATTTACCTTTTAAAGCTCTCAATTTAACATGCTTTGGGGGGAAAAAATCAAAAAAAACGTAACGTTATTTTTTGAAATAATAAAACCTTTTTTTTTGCACCTTTTAATTCACCTTGGTGAATATAAAAATTTCTGTTTTAAAAATTTTTCGTTAAAAATGCAGCGAAAAGAACAAATGCTGGGGGGTGCAAAAAGGGCAAAAAAACCCCCGAAAAAGTTATGTTTTTTATTAAATAAAGGGATTTTTTTTCACCTTTTTAATTCCCCTTTGGTGAAAATAGAATTGGTTGTTTTAAAATTAAAGAAAATGCTGCCCTCAATTAAAAAGGGGCCTTTGGGGGGCAAAAAGGGCAAAAAACCCGTAAAATTTTTATGTTTTAAAATAAACGGTATTTTTTTTTCACCTTTCAATTTACCTTGGTGAATATAGAATTGCTGTTTTTTAAAAAAATTTTCGTAATGCTTGGGGCAATTAGAACAGATGCTGGGGGCGCCCAAAAAGTAAAAAAAACACGTAAATGTTTTTTTTTTATATAATAAACGGTATTTTTTTGCACCTTTTAAACACCGTTGGGGAAAAATAAAAATTGGAAAGTTTTAAAATTTACTTTTGAAGGGTGCCAAAAGAACAGGGTCCGGGAGCGGAAAAAAGGGCAAAAAACACTTTAAATTTATTTTTGATATAATAAAAAGGTTTTTTTTTGGGACCTTTAAATTTTACCTTGGTGAAATTTTTAGAATTTTTCTGTTTTAAGATTTTAAAGTAAGTACTTCAATGAACAGTGCTTGGGGGGCGAAAAAGGTTAAAAAAAACACTAACTGTTTTTTTTTTGATATAATAAACGGGATTTTATTTTTTTACCTTTTCAATTCACCCTGTGGTGAATAAAAGAATTGGGTGTTTTTAAAAATTTACCCAAAATGCTTTTTGGTCAATGAAAATTTTCTGGGGGCCAAAAGGGAAAAAAACCCGTAACGTTTATGTTTTGGGTATAAAAAAAACCCGGTTAATTTTTTTTTCACCTTTTTAATTCCATTTGATTGTGAATATAAAATTGCTGGTATTAAAGATTTCCTAAATTCCGCGCAAAAGAACAGTGCCGGGTTGTGCAAAAGTCAAAAAAACACGTAACTGTTATCGTTTTGGTAATAATAAACGGTATTTTTTTGCACCTTTCAATTCACCTGTGGTGAATATAGAATTTGCTGTTTTAATATTACGTAGGATGCCCTGCGTCATTTGAAACAATGCTGGGAGCGCAAAAGTCAAAAACAACGTAACGTTATGTTTTGGTATAGATAAACGATATTTTTTTTGCACCTTTCAATTCACCTGTGGTGAATATAGAATTTTGCTGTTTTAAGATTTACGTAGATGCTGGGGCGTCAATGAACAATGCTCTGTGCGCAAAAGTCAAAAACCACTGAACATGATAGGTTTTGGTATAATAAACGATATTCTTTGCACCTTTCAATTCACCCTGTGGTGAAATAGAATGCTGTTTTAAGATTTACGTAGATGCTGGCGTCAATGGGAACTAATGCTGGTGTGTGCAAAATTCAAAAAACTCTTAACTGTTATGTTTTGATATGAAATAAACATATTTTTTGCACTTTTTTTCAATTCACCTGTGGTGAATTAGAATTGCTGTTTTAAGATTTACGTAAGATGCTGCGTCAATGAACAATGCTGGGTGCGCAAAAGTCAAAAACACGTAACTGTTATGTTTTGTTAATTATAGAACCTATATTTTTATGCAGCCTTTCAATTCACCATGGTGAATATAGGAATTGCTGTTTAAGATTTACGTAGATGCTGCGGTCAAGTGAAACAATGCAGGGGTGTGCAAAATTCAAAAAAACACTAACTGTTATGTTTTTGAAATAATAAACGGTATTTTTTGTCACGCTTTCAATTCACACTGTGGTGAATATAGAATTGCTGTTTTAAGATTTACGTAGATGCTCGTTCAATGAACAATGCTGGGTGTGCAAAGTCAAAAAACGACGTAACGTATGTTTTTGGTATAAATAAACGGTATTGTTTTGCACCTTTCAATTCGACCCTGTGGTGAATATAGAATTGCTGTTTTAAGATATATGTAGATGCTGCGATCAATGAACAGTGCTTGGTGCGCGAAATAACAAAAACACATAACTGTTATGGTTTATGGTATAATAAACGTTATTTTTTGCAACCTTTCAATTCACCTTTGGTGAATATAGAAATGCTCTTTTAAGATTTTTACGTAGATGCTGCGTCAATGAACAATCTGCTGGGGTGCGCAAAAGTCAAAAAACACGTAACAGGTATGTTTTTGGTATAATAAACGATATTTTTTGCATATTTTCATATTCACCTGTGGTGAATATTAGAATTGCTGTTTTAAGATTTACGTAGATGCTGCGTCAAGAACAATGCTTGGTGTGAAAAATTCAAAAAACACGTAACTGTTATGTTTTTGATATAAATAAACTGTATTTTTTTGCAACCTGATCAATTCACCTGGGTGAATATAGAATTGCTCTGTTTTAAGATACGTAGGATGCTGTGTCAATGAACAATGCTGGTGCGCAAAAGTAAAAAAAACACGTAACTCTTAAGTTTTGTTATCATAAACTATTTTTTTAGCACCTTTCAATTCTACTGTGGTGAATATAGAATTGCTGTTTTAAGATTTACTTATATGCTGCGACAATGAACAATGCTGGGTGTGCAAAAGTCAAAAAACACGAACTGTTATGTTTTGAGTAAATAATCGGTATTTTTTGCACCTTCCAATTCAACCTGGGTGAATATAGAATTGCTGTTTTAAATATTTACCGTAGTTATGCTTGCGTCATGAACTATGCTGGTGGCGCAAATAGTCAAAAAACACTAACTGAGTTATGTTTTGGTATAATAAACGATATTTTTTGCACTTTCAATTCACCTGTGGTGAATATAGAATTGCTGTTTTAAGATTTACGGTAGATGCAACGCGGCGTCAATGAACAATGCCTCTGTGCGCAAAAGTCAAAAAACACGAACTGTTTATGTTTTGTATACATAAAACGATATATTTTGCACCTTTCAATTCACACTGTGGTGAATATAGAATTGCTGTTTTAATGAATTACGTAGATGCTGTCGTCAATTAACAATGCTGGTTTGTGCAAAATCCAAAAAAACACGTAACTGTTTAGTGTTTTTGTGATATAATAAACGATATTTTTTGCACCTTCACTTCACCTGTGGTGAATATAGAATTGCTGTTTTAAGATTTAATGAAGATGCGCGTCAATGAACAATGCTGGGTGTCCGCAAAAGTCAAAAAAACACGTAACTGTTATGTTTTGGTATAAAAACGAATATTTTTTGCACCTTTCAATTCACCTGTGGTGGAATATAGAATATGCTCTTTTAAAGATTTTACGTAGATGCTAGCGTCAATGAACATATGCTTGGGTGGTGCAAAATTCAAAAAACCACCTAACTGTTATGTTTTGATATAATAAACTGTATGTTTTTGCACTTTCAATCACCTGTGGTGAATATAGAATTGCCTGTTTTAAGATTGTACGTCTAGATGAGTGTCAATGAACATGCTGGTGTGCACAAAAGAGATCAAAAACACGTAACTTAAATGTTTTGGTATAAAAAACGGTATTTTTTTGCACCTTCAATTCACCTGTGTGAAAATATAGAATTGCTGTTTTAAAGATTTACGTAGGATAGCTGGCCGTCAAACCTGAACAATGCTGGGTGTGCAAAAATTCCAAAAACACGTAACTGTATTTTTTGATATAATAAAACCGATATTTTTTTGGCACCTTTCAATACACCCTGTGGTGAATATAGAATTCTGTTTTAAGATTTTTACGTAGATGCTGCGTCAAAGAACAATGCGGGGTGTGAAAAAGTCAAAAAAAACGTAACTGTTATGTTTTGAGATAATAAACTGTATTTTTTTTGCATCCTTTCCAATTCACCTGTGGTGAATAATAGAATTGCTGTTTTAAGAGTTTACGTAGATGCTGTGTCAATGAACAATGCTGGGTTGCGCAAAAATCAAATACACGTAACTGTTATGTTTTGGTATAATATACGATATTTTTTGCACTTTCAATTTCCCTGTGGGAATATAGAATTTGCTGGTTTAAGATTTACATAGATCTGCCATCAACGAACATGGCTGGGTGTGCAAAAGGTCAAAAAACACGTAACTGTTATGTTGTTTTGGTATAATGCAACGTATTTTTTTTTGCACCTTTCAATTCACTGTGGTGAATATAGAATTGCTGTTTTGAAGATTTTACGTAGGTGCTTGTGTTCCAATGAACAATGCTGGTGGCGCAAAAGTAAAAAAACACGTAACTGTTATGTTTTGGTATAATATACGATATTTTTTGGCACCTTTCAATTCACCTGTGTGAATATAGAAATTGCTTGTTTTAAGATTTACTAGATGCTGTAGCTCCAATTAACAATGCTGTTGTGCAAAATTCAAAACACACATAACTGTTATGTTTTGATATAATAAGACGATATTTTTTGCACCTTAACACTTTCACCTGTGGTGAATATAGAATTACTGTTTTAAGATTTAACGTAGATGCTGCGCTCAATGAACAATTCGGGGTGCGCAAAAGGCAAAAACACGTAACTGGTTATGTTTTGGTACAACAAACGGTATTTTTTTGCACCTTTCAAATCACCTTTGGAATAAGAATTGGCTGTTTTTAATATTTACGTGGATGCTCGCGTCAAGAACAATGTGGGTGCGCAAAAGTAAAAAAAACACGTAACTGTGATGTTTTCGTACGTACACGGAAATTTTATGGCAACAAACAACCTGTGCTGACTACAAGATTGGGCTGTATGGTAATTTTAACTGCAAGGGGATAATATCATCAGTCACAGGTGTAATGGGTAAAATTGAAAATGAACACCTATCTGAAATGTATACGATAATAAAAAAGTGAGTTTTTTGCAGCTAACAAAGAGACCTGCAGTTACTAAAAATGATGTGTATCCAATTATAATTTCAGGCTGCCCAATATCCAGGAAATATTTCATAGCAAACTGTTAATAATAAAGATATTCATTCACTACAATGTCTACACTAAGTTCTTGGTGTGACTTTATCCAGTGTTCTTTATAGATAGACTTGTCTGTGTTCGCTACCGCGGCCCCCCCCCCGCGCTCCCACCACGCCGTGAAATTACAGCGGGTAGATGCTGCTTAAAATTCTCCTAGCTAACTACATACAATCTCAAATCACTAATCCTAACTAAATTGGAAGGATCAACAGCTATCAGTAGAGGTTTCTCTCTGTGCAGAAATAGGACTAATTTCGCTGAACAGTTTGGCCACAGGCAGAGCGCAGGTCTAGTCCCTATGAGACGCTGAGAGACACTGAGGCCTGAAACAGAAAACGCTGTTCTATTTAAAAAAAAACGTAGGTCATGTGATTTTTCCAGCCAATCGCAACCATACACATCCCAGTCCAATGACCGTCCGCACACACATCTCACCCATGCCTCTATTCTTGTAATCGATTTGCTGGCCGCCAAAAATTCAGGAAGCGCCGAAAAAGCGCGATCTTAATAGAATGATGCTCAGAATTTGTAACCTAAATTATCGCATGATATAAATTTTTTCGATCACCATAAAAACCTTATGCCGATTTCAACTTCTTGTCGAATAAAAATCGCTCAACACTATTCAGGAACCTTTTCACAACCAATTGAACACATGCGCAAATGCAGGGTGCATGGACCATCCCTCCTCGGTGCAGCGCGGACACCATGTTCTTCCCATTGTCCGTTCACCATGGGTTCCGATTTGCAGTTGGCGTCGGAGAAATCACACATCCCCGAATGTTTTAATTTTTTCTTGCTGCAAGACGCGGAGCAGTTCCTCCCCTGTGTGAACTTCGTTCGCCGAGGCAAAGCCATGGTTAGAACTTGCGTGACACCGCAGTGCCCTACAACATGTGGTTATATGGAGCAGTACTTGTGAGCTGAGATGGTGGGGGTGGGGAGAGGAGTGAGGCTACAGTGGCGTCAGGAGCACGCATTTGACAACGTGGAGGAGAAAGTCGGGGGCCGTCTCCTTTCCAGTTGTTGGTGTGCGCTGGCCGGAAGCAAATTCACCCAGAGGGCCGTAAAGGCATGTAACTGGCCTGACTGTAGTTAGAGCTCCAGACCGTCCTCGCTGCCCGTGCACCTTGAAACAAACCGATAACTCAATGACTGCCCACCTCTGTTTCTACATATTTATGAAGTGCTGGTACTGCCTTATTGGAAAGAATACGCTTGGAACTCTCCATCTCGGCTCGTCACAAAGCAATTATTTCTCTTGAACGGTGCAGAGCCCACCATTTGGAAAGGGAGGTACTGCAGCACCAACAACATGGACATGGAGTACGGTCAGCTTCATGCAACCTTAGGAAGGTAGGATTGCATTCCTTCTGTTGTCTCTTTGCAATCCTGCCGTCGCAGAACACCTGCTGGCGCCACGAGTAGTCGAGGAGTCAGGACATCTGGACCAGGAGATGATGTCAAAGAGAAACAGCTCCCTTCTGCAAGGTGGTGTGAGCCGTGACCTGGCTCAATGGCAATGCGTGCCACTGTGGCGCCGCTTCTGTTGTGTGGGAGTGGCGAGCTGGGAAACCCCCCCAAACCACATCTGAGCCACGTTTCGCCAGGCCACACGGATGGTGACCGCTGCATGTGTTGACTGCAGGGCCGTAGTGCCAAACGTTAGAGCTTCCCTGGCCACGCTTCACTTTTCTGCCTACAGAATCTACATATACCCATATTCGGCTTCCTCCGGTGTCTTAGCAAAGAACTGCCACACACGCCGCCGAGTATCCGGATTTAACCGCCAACAGCTCCGCACTGAGTGAATACTGCCGCCGTTCTGCCCGGTCGCGTGAGCCCCCTGTGCCTCTACTTGTGTGACCTGCGAATGCGGGTTTTTGTTTTACTCCCGTGGCCAGCATGGCTCCCGACCTCAGACTCTGCTATCCCTGCTGGGACTCACGCCACATGACCCACTTGCTGGCTGCACCGCTGCCCTGACGCGCAATCTGACGCCCTCTTCTCCTTACGATTATGAAGCCCTTGCCTCACCCGCTCCCAATGCGGTCCGTCTACATCATCAGTCTATTTGTGTTTCAATCGTCACTGCTGTCCTCATCACGCAGTCTTGTATGCAGAGGCTGACCCCTCACAACATGACCCTCCCAACGCCACCTCAACATCTATACTTTGTGCGTCCCTCTGCCATAAAAGCATGGGATATAAGCCCCATTTTCATTTGCTGACAAGTAGCTCTGATCTGCCCTCCTCAAATTGTTCATCTTCGACTATATAGTGGCGCTGAGCCGCAGATCACGATTGTAGATCTCTGGGCTGAGGGAACCGGATGGGACATAGGTGGTTTAGGACAGTGAGGGCCGCTGACTCGCTCCGCGGGTCATGAACTAAGAGTTGTGTCTTGGACGTTCCACCGACTCATTCCTGGGGTTGTCAGATTCATCTTGGAGGAAGTGGATGACCAGTCAACCATCAAGAACCATTTGGGTTTGCTGAACAACACACGCCGCTAGATGACAGCCGGCAGATGTTGGCCTCACCAAAGTGACCCCTGCGCGACGTCCCCATTGCCTTGCTGCGACCATGGCCTGGAATATTTGTGCCTCCTGCCATCCCAGCAGATGAAGAGCTGCCACCGTTCTCTGACATAATGTATGTTCTAAAATGTACAGACACTGTTGTTGAAGATATCTGTATATGAATAAATACACACCCTTTATTTGACTCCAATTGAATCCCAGTAAGCAAGCTTGATGAACCCTTGGATATAAATTGCGCTCCACAAATGGGCAGAAAAAATTGACATTGTATGTGCCGTTTAAAAAACTCTGTGTATGTACTGAATATAAAAGCACAAACATGCTTAATTAACCTGCGGATATGATATAGTGCTACATAATTTCTTATGTGGCGGTGAAAAAAACAAAGTGTTGCTTTTACTGAATACAACTGCAGAACAACGCTTAATTTAACCCCTGGAGTAAATTGCGCCAAAAAGAATTGAAGTAAAAAACCAGTCCACAAACTACTATCTTTTGTAGCGTGATACAATTGGCCGTGTTTTCTAAACGCTATCACAACAAGTAGAAAAAAGTTGTAATGAACCCCCTTCGCTGTGAATTATGCTACAGAAAATTGTAATTTTCGGCGTGAAAAAGGACGGTTTACTTTTTGTCACCACAGCCAGAAAAACAACGCTTAATTTAACCCCTGATGTAAATGTGCGCCAAACAATTGAGCAACAATCCACAAACTACGCGAGCTTTGTAGCGTGTTACAATGGCGTGTGTTTTCTACGCTACACAACAAGAGAAAAAATTTAAAATTAACCTTCGCTTGTGAATTTATTCTACAGGAAAATTTTAATATTTTGCGGTGAAAAAGACGGTTTTTTTTGTCACCACCAGCGAGAAAAACAACGCTAAATTAACCGACCCCTGTATGTAAATTGCGCAAAGAATTGAGCAGCCCACAAACTAGCAGCTATGTTAGCGTGTAACAATTGCGTGTTTTCTACGCTCACAACAAGAAGAAAAAATTGTAATTAACCTTACGCTATTTGCATTATGCTAAGGAAAATTGTAATTTTTTGCGGTGAAAAAGACGGTTTAATATTTGTCACCACAGCATAAAAACAACTCAAAATTAACCCTGTTAATATTGCGCAAAATAATTGAGCATCCACAAACGACGTACTAGCTTTGTAGCGTGTTACAATTGCGTGTTTTCTACTCTACAACAACAAGAGAAAAATTTTATATTAACCTTCGCTTGTGAATATGCTACAGTAAAATTGTAATTTTTGGCGTGAAAAAGACGGTTTATTTTTGTCACCACAGCAAACAACCAACGCTTAATTACCCCTGGTGTACATCTGGCGCCAAACAAATAGAGCAACCACAAACTCGAGGCTTTGTAGCTGTTTTAACAATGGCGTGTTTTTCTACGCAACTCAACAAGAAAAAAATTGTAATTAAACCTTCGCTTGTGAATTATGCTACAGGAAAAAGTGTAAATTGGCGTGAAAAAGACGGTATATTTTTGTCACCACAGCAGAAAAACAACGCTTAATTAACCCTGGATTGTAAATTTGACGCAAAAGAATTAGCAGCCACAAACTACTAGCATTGTAGCGTGTTTACAATTGCGGTTTTCTCTACGCTACACAACAAGAGAAAAAATTGTAATTACCTTCGCTTGTGAATTAATGCTACAAGGAAAAATTGTAATTTTTTGGCGGTGAAAAAGACGGTTTATTTTTGTCACCACAGCAAGAAAACAACGCTTAATAAACCCCTGGATGTAAATTGCGCCAAAACAAGTTTGAGCAACCACAAACTACCTGCTTTGTAGCGTTTTACAATGCCGTGTTTTCTACGCTACACAACAAGCGAAAAAAAATTGGTAATTAACCTCGCTTGTTAATTATGCTACAGGAAAATTGTATTTTTTGGCGATGAAAAAGACTGTTCTGGAAGTCACCACAAGAAGCAGAAAAGAACAACGCTTATTAACCCCTGGATGTAAAAATTGCGCTAAAGAATTGATCATCCACAAACTTCTAGCTTTGTAGCATTTTAGTATTGGGTGTTTTCCCCTACGCTACACACAAGAGAAAAATTTAAATTAACCTTCGCTTGTGAACTTATGCTACAGGAAAATTGTAATTTTTTGATGGTGAAAAAGACGGTTTATAATTGTCACCACAAGCATAGAAACAACGCTTCAATTAACCCCTGGATTAAATTGCGCAATAAGAATTGAGCAAGCCAACAACTACTAGCTTTGTATCGGGTTACAATTGCGTGTTTTCTATTCTACCGCTACACAACAAGAGAAAAAATTGTAATTAACTTCGCATTGTGAAATTATGCTACAGAATAATGTAATTTTTGGCGGTGAAAAAGACGGTTTATTTTTGTCACCACAGCAGAAAACAATGCTTAATTAACCCCTGGATGTAAATTGCGCAAAATAATTGAGCAGCCACAAACTACTAGTCTTTGTACGTGTTACAATTTGCGTGGTTTTCAAACCTACACAAGCAAGAGGAAAAAATTGTAATTAACCTCGCTGTGAATTATGCTACAGGAAAATTGTAATTTATGGCGTGAAAAAGACGGTTTATTTTTTGTCACCACAGCAGAAAAACAAACGCTTTAATTAACCCCATGGATGTAAATTGCGCCAAACCATTGAAGCCAACCACAACTAAAAACGAGCTTTGTAGTCGTGTTACTCAAATGGCGTGTTGTTTCTACGCTACACAACAAGAGAAAAAATTGTAATTAACCTTCGCTTGTGCATTTGGCAACAGGAAAATTGTAATTTTTTGGCGGTGAAGAAAAGACGGTTTATTTTTTGCCACCAACAGCAGAAAACAACTGCTTAATTAACCCCTGGATGTAAATTGCGCTAAACAATTGAGCAACCACAAACTACGAGCATTTGAGCGTGTTACAATGGCGTGTTTTCGACGCTACACAACAAGAGAAAAAATTGAATTAATTCGCGTAATTAGGCAGGGGAAAATTGTATTTTTTGGCTTTAAAAAGAACGGTTTCTTGGAGTCACCACAGCAGAAAAACAACGCAAAATTAACCCTGGATGAAAAATTGCGCAAAGAATTGGACCCAAAAAAATAGTGGTATTTTATTGTAAAAACGCGGGTTTAATCCCCCCTTGGGAAAAACAAGTGCTGTGAGCAATAGCATTAAAAGTATATGCAGCTCAGTGGACAACCCCCAAGGACTTCGATCCAATCCCCCAAAAAATCAAAAATAGAACTTAAGAGAAGCTTTCTGAGAAAAGCGGGCACCCTACAAAAATCGCTTAAAAAAATCAGTTCTTCAGTAAGAGCTACCCAAAAATCACCACGGCAGCACCTTCCCTGATAAGTACAGTGAGGGGAGTGTGGCTCCAGCTCGCGGCCCGGACTTAATGTGCGGGACGTAAGAACCCCCGCCGGTCTCTGATTGGGTTCATCTTTGCCATGTCATGCAGGCTATGCCCTTCTTCTTCCCAGAGTGCTTTGCCCCATGTAACGCCATGTGCTTGCAGCCATTTTATCAATCAAAAGCACACTTCGTTCACCCGAAGAACCCCAAACCTCGACCTCGTTCAGAACCAAAGTTTTCCTGAAATTCTAAACGAATTCCACTTCGTTAGAATCAATTCGCCCATCTCTAACTATGACAATAGTGTACAGTACAATGGAGTATATATTCCCAATGAATAGCATTTTTAGACCTGGAGGAGAAGGGTGTTATGGGAGCTGATAAAGCTGGTAGTATGCTGTGGAATGTAACACCTATTCTGCTTAGTCCGTTCGAGGTGAGCCACGCAGAGGCAATCATATGAGAGAAAGGGAAGTCCATCACAGTCAGGGCAGAAGTGTCCATTGATACAGTATGCGGGCACGGGCAGCATGGTAAGATAGGGTGCAAGCCCGTTATGGAGATGGTGTACTTGTCTGAGGATTGTTGTTTATGGGAGCATGGTGGCAGCAGTAGCAGCACATATTATTAGTCTGCATGCAGGAGAGTGGAAGGGGGTGTGGGTCTTGTGGATTCTCTGGTGGCTAATTGGTGAGCACCTGAATAGGGTGTGTACCTAACATGATATAAAAGGAAATGAGCTTAGACTACATGGGACCAGACCTCTAACCCCTGATGAAGCCAGGTTAGCTGGTGAAACATGTTGGGGAGGTCAGGCATGATGTTTTAAATTGTGATTTCTCACGTCGTCTACAAGTGTCACCCATTGCAGAGGGTGTCACAAGGGGGCCTTATTTGTTTTGTGTCCATTAGATTAGGGACGACTGCCCAAGTAGGAGGCTTGGGATCCCTTACTGGAGTTAGTAAATTGCTTTATATATAAGGCTTTCCTGTTAATAGGTGGTGCTCCACCAGATTTGATAATAGAAAAGGAGCTATTCCTTCCTTCAGAAGTAGAAAGGGTTAAATGGTGAGGTTAGAAATCAGGTTTTTAAATAGTGTGTATAGAGGTTAAGAGTTATACATAATAAAAGTTACGTTTTAGTGTTTTATAGATAGAGAACTGATAGAGTTTAAGTTTGCCTATGGCAAAATGGTAAATATAGTAAACTAATAAAAAAGGGGCCCACTGATATGTTAAAAAATAGGAACTAGTAATGGGTGGGGCCCCATTTGATTTGGCTGCATGGGGCCCTGAAACAGTTAATAGATGTCTGATGGCAGCCCTGATCCCACTACACCACTGCTTTCACCAAAGAGGTTACTACTGTCAGATCTCCAAAGACTTTGTTATAGTTCAGAGCTACATTCATAGTTCTGCTTTGGAAACAGTCAACAGGCTTGTCTACAGAAACAGCTCTGGGCCTGCAAAGTTTGTTTTATGTAGAGTCAGTGATTTCCAGAATGCAATCATGGCTCTCTGCAGACATTTATCCAGTGAGGAATGCTGGGAGATTTTAGCATTAAAGCCTTTAGAAGTGTTAATGCATCTTTGGCTTTACAGGCTGTTACTCAGAATTGGCCAACTTTAATGATGGGTAGCCTATGCTATTACACAAGCCAAATTGACTGCCAAAGCTGCAGCTGTGGACAAATGGATGTTATGGCAGCTAAGACTTATGACCACCACTCATATTTGTATTAATTGTATACCAATAATACATACATGTATAAGATCAAGAGCAATGCTTATAAGATCACTTTATGTATGCAGCTGAAACTGTAGTGAAACTGAAAGTACTGCTTGCCCTGCACTTACAGGGATTGACAGTTTGCTGCTTGGCTAATATCCATTTTGCTTTCTAAAGATTCAGTGAGTCTGAAGCAAATTGAGGATGTGTTACATCCAATATAGGGCGCTTGAGCTTCTCACCTCCTTTCCTATACTGCCTTGTGATATGGAGATGCTTAGTGGAGGGCAAAAAGGCAATTCAAAACTTCACACACCTACATAGTGCTCTCCCCAAGGACGGATGTTATCCTTTCTGAGCCATGCTTTGCCTCCCACCCAGACAGCCAGTACACTCTTCTCTGCACTGATGAAGAGCAAAACTCTGAAACAGCTGTCTGCAGTTGAGTGATACTGGCTTGGCTAATATCCCTTTTGCTTTCTAAATATTAAGTGAGTCTGAAGTAAATATAGGATTTGTTACATCCAATAAAGGGCGCTTCAGCTTCTCAGCTCCTTTCCCATAATGCCTTGTGATATGCAGATGCTTAGTGGAGGGCAAAAAGGCAATTAAAAACTCCACACATCTATATCGTGCTCTCCCCAAGGATAGATGTTCCCCTTTCTGTACACACACTAATACAGGGAAATCCTACTTCAAATCATATGAATCTGCATATCACAGAGATTGGCTTCTCTCTAACTATTATATCGTGGTCTCAGATAGGGCAGCATAAAACACCTGACATATTCACTTTAACCCCTTCAGGACCCGGGTTTTTTTTTTGTGACACGTTCGTTTTTCCCTCCTCGCCTTCTGAAAGCCGTAACTTTTTTTTTTTCCACCTACATAGAAAAAGGGCTTTTTTTTTTAATTTTGGGGACAAGATGTACTTCAAGGGTGTTATTCCTTTTACTATAGAATATACGGGGAAACCGCAAAAAAATTCCAAAGTGGAACAAATTGTGAAAAAAAAACGATTTTCGCCATGTTTCTGGGTGATTTGTTTTAAAAAGGGGGAAAATTGGAAAATTTTTTTTTTTATTTTTTTTTAAACTCCGGTCCCAAATTTTTTGTTAGTTTTTATTTAAAAATCTTTTTTTTAAAAATTTGGACGGGTTTTTGGGAAATAACTTTTTTGTACTAACACCTACGGACTCAGGAGGGGGCATTTTTGCGGGCGAATGTACTTTTTTAAACGCTAGCATTTGGGAAAGCGTACTTTTTTGATCATTTTTATTCCATTTTTTAGCAACGTAAAAATTCCAAAAAACCCAAATTTTGGGGTTTGGAATTTTTTTCTTTTAGGTGTTCAGGTACGGGGATAAAAGATGCTATTTTTTAAAAGATCAGACTTTTTCGGGCGCGGCGATACCCCAAAAATTTTGGAACTTTTTTATTAAATTTTTTAAAATTTTATTTTAAAAAAGGGAAAGGGGGGTGATTTGAACTTTTAACCCCTTTTTTTTTTTTCTTTAAAACTTTTTTTAATTTTTTTTTTACTGAAACATTTAGCCCCCTAGGGCTTGACCAATAGGGGGCCAAATTTTTAAAACCAAACCCAAAGCATTGCATGGCAATGCATAGGGGGTACAAAATGGCGGTTTTCCCCACTTCCTGTCGCGGACGGAAAATGGGGCAAACCGGCCAGGGTAAATGAGGGGCCTTCACAAGGCTCCCCACCAAACAATCCCCGGTGAGGGGGATCGGCCAGCAAGCTCGTGTCCGTCACCGCACCGATCGCCCGTTAATTCAACCCGTGGGCCATCTTTGCCGCGGTGTTGATGGTAAAAAGCCCCAGGGACGGAGCCACCCGCGGCGGTTACTGCCGGGTGTTAGCGGCGATTTGCCGCTAACACCCGCCAGTGGGCGGGGGGTCGCGGGCGATCCCCCGCAAAGCCCCTGAGGGGCCCTGGGAGTACTCATACCCCCAGGTGGAGGGGTTAAAGGGGGAACCTGTCACGTAGATTATCCCCCCGCTTGTAGGACCACAAGCTAGTGACAGACCTGCTTTTTTTCCATGCGGCCCCTCATTCGTAATTTGCAATTTTTCATTTATTTAATGCCCAAATCTGGCATTTGCAGCCAAAAAAGCCCCCCCCACCCTAATGTTTAAAACCTATTACTTGAATAGTTAGAAACAGGAAAAACTGTCGGGTGGGGGACTAGCCTTGAGGGGGTGGGCGAGTCTAACCCTGCCATGAATAAACTGGACTCTTTTCGGCTAAAAAACTCCCCAGATTGGCTTTAAAAAATGTTCTAAAATGCGGGCCCCCTTATAGCATAAGGGACATAGGGCTGGAAACACAGGTCTGCACCGCTTTGCTGTCCCCCAAAAAGGGGGGGTAAACTATGTGACAGGTTCACTTTAAGGACGCAGGGGGCACGCTATTAAGGGCTGTAAATTAATATTTTTTGCGTGTGTGGGACAGCAATACATGTTGTTTACACAATCATAGGCATCATCTGGTATGACACTTATTATAAGGGGAAAGTTCAACCCGTGTATTTGCAGGGAACTTTGGGGGCATAATTGCGCTGCAATGCACCTGAAGTACAGCCCGAAAATATGGCAAATGCTGTGATAAGCCGATGTTTTCGCCGGCGCACAGTTCAGTATGGCCAGTACTTGTGTGCCGAGGAAAATGGGAGTGAATGGGGGCTGGGCCAGAGCGCTTTAGAAGAACGTGCTGACCAGGGTAAACACTGTGTGAATTCATCCTTAGGCAATGTATGGCATGATTATTTCTAGACTGTATGACAATCCACTATGTGAAGCGGCCACCAGCAGATGACACAGGCTTGATGGAGCGTTAATTAGCACACCTATAAAATACTTGGGTTGTATGTATGTGATAAAGACTGCTGTGTTAGGCAGAACACTGTACTATTTCAAGTTGGACGAATAAAAAGCAAATATTTTTTTGAACATCTTTGTGGAAAAACAGTAAAATTTTTACACGTATGTACCCACAGAGCTAACCCCCAAAACCTGAAGGGGGCCCTAAATCAGATTAAGTACTTATTACTTTTTATAAAAATTGATAACTATAAAATGGTTCATATATGAACATGCACTTTAGATGATGGTCAACTGTCTAGCTATTGTACGGAAAAACCAAAGACAGCAAATTAGAATAGTGTTGACTAAAGTTACCATAGTGGATCAGCATCACCAAGCACTACATAATGGACAGATATTTTAGACATTATATCAAAATTTTAACTTTTCTTACATGGCATCCTATAGACAACATGTATGAGAATACAAGGTGTTGACTGATTCTTCTATTAAGAAGAAGTGAATCTCACCTGTTCTGTGAATCCTTCAAAGGTTGAGGGTTTCTTGTCCATTAATATTCCTTTATCCATCGAACGCACAGAACAAAGTGATCCAGGATCTGCTTGAATCTCTAGATTCACTTTTTCTCCAGGTCGAACTTCTTCTTTGGAGAACTTAAGCTCTACCTGTTGAGAAGCAGCATCAAAGACAAGTAAAAAATGTGATTTTCTTCACAAAATGGCTCCCACAGTGTAAGATAAAGGGTCTCTTTCTGTTTCCAAATTTAGCACAACATTCCTGTCCTCTGGTTGTGTCCGGTTTAGCTGGAACTGAGCTGTAATACCAGAAACCACCCATGGACAGATGATGGAAACTTGGTATGACTGCTCCCCCTAAAACCCCCTGCCTGGTCAATAACATTACATATGTATATATCCATAGTCAGCTGTGGTCTCACCTTATGGTTTAGGCAGACAGGTATTGAAACTCTTTTGTTTTTTTGGAATATAAACCATTGTCCAAGTTTTGTGTAAACAATAAATTGAACTGATAATAAACTCAATACCGATTGGGATCTTATCTAATTTTCCTTTTAAAACTAAAAAAAATGAAGGAAAATTATTTATTATTAATTTTTCTTTTTTTCTTACTAACCTAACTTTTCCCCTTTACTGTACCGCGGTCTATTTTTTTTAAATTTGGTTTCAAAAAATGAAAAAAGTCTTTTTTTTTTATTTTAAATGTGAAAAAAAACAAAGGGCGACATGCATGAACTTGGAAAACAGGTAAATTCAAATAGTTTTAAAAGGATTTTCCACTAAAAAAGATCATATCGTAATAGGGAGACAAAACAAAGCACTTTTGCAATTGGTTTGCATTACCAAAATCATTTATATGCAATGCGAGTTTATCTGTGTTCTCTACCCCCAAAACTCAGCTGGGTGGGCCATGGGCCCTTTTCTGTGATGATGACTGATATTTCAAATTCTGTTGGGGTACAACCCCCCGTGCGTGATTTGGGTGCCTACCTGTGCTTACTACCCTGACTTGGGGAAAAAAAAAGTGAAACTAGGTACCTCAGCTTGTTGTGCTGGCTAATAATAAAGGCTGTCTGAGCTCCTCTCTGCTCATCTCCCAGTGATTGCTCTATGTCTAGCTACTAGATTTACTGTACCCCCATATAACACAGCCTTATACAGTCTGTTCCCCTCTACCTCCTGCCTGATAACAGAGAGGGGAGCAGAGTGCATTACTCACATTTGTTTCATCAGTACAGGCTTTTGGAATAACTGTTTACAGCAATAAGGGTTTTTTTGGTTAAAAGGAGCCTAAAGGGGGGTGACAGCTTCGGGCATGAAAGGGACTACTGAGGAGGTCTGGCAGTGCTGTGAAACCCTCTCCCTTCCAGTTCACACAGAATGATGATGCCACCAGTTTTCGGAAGAAGACACGCCTAGTGGGAGGAGAGACCCGCCGAATGATTTGAAGCTGTAACAGACAGAAACAACTCAAGTCTGTGAAAGCCAATGATGAGAAAATCCCTTTAAGGCAGTGTAGATTGGGCCAAAAGAATAAACCGCTTCGGAGTTAAACATTCTAGTGCCGAACAACGTCAGGCCGGCAGCCCCTTTTATTGGCGGCTGTTCTAACTTTTTCTGCGAAAAATTTTGGCGTCAAAAGAATCAAAATGTGTTATTCTATGAAGTGGTGCAACTCTTCCAAATCGGGCGCATTAAAAAATGTCACTTACATACATCTATAGAACCCGGTCAAATAAAGCTTTTGGACGCCAGTCTAGCAAAGCCCCCTTTTTACATGTCACCAGGGGGCCCCAGGCTGTTTTAAATTTGGGGGATCGGGGCCCCCAATAAAAAAATCCCCCCGTGCCCCGAGTCTCCCCGGGGTCCAGGCCCTGCAGTGGGCTTTGGGGCACCGATGGCCCTTCACTGCATGGCATCCCCTGACGCACATGCCTGCGGGGTTTTGCGGAGCAAGGGGGGCGGCGCTCCCTGCTCCGCAACAGTTCGGACCGGCTCTGGGGCCCACACTGGGGGCCGCCGGGGTCCTCAAGCGCTGAGGGCCCGCCGGGCCCCGGGGCCCCCGGGCGCATTGCGATGATGTGATGTCATCGCAACGTGCCCTCCTCGGCGCACAGGGGCGTCATAGGCCGTGCGCCCCCAAAGGAGCTGCCGGGGGACGCGGGGTGAAGAGGCAGAGGCGTCGCCGGGGGAGTTAAGGTGAGTAGAATTTTTTAAATTTTTTAAAACGTTTACCTGCCCCATGCCCCCCAAAAACTGCGTGT
>JAODAL010063051.1:0-19432 GCA_025379985.1 Phyllomedusa bahiana
GGGTGGAAGGAAATTGCTCACTTTTGTAACATGGATCAAAGAGGGTGGCCACCCAGTAATCACTGTTTATTTTTATTGCCTTGATGTGTGGATCATGTTACAGATAATGTAGCATCCAAGCACTCATGTGTGAGATGCTGCCAAGATCTTCCAAGCCTCGGGGTCAAGGGGCTAACGGGATATTCTTCCTCCTCCTCCTCATCCTGTAATCTGTGCCAACCTCTTACCACTGAAGGGTAATCAGTACCGGTGGTGTTCACCCCTGCCTCCTTAGTCTTGGCTAGCCTCATGCGCTCTATGGTGAGCTGAACTGTCGGCCTGCACCCACCGTCGACCTAGAACCACTGCCTAAAGAAGACCTATAAAATTGTGAAACAGTCGGACCTTCTACATCCTCTGTGTCCGCCTCCTCCTCCTCCATCACCGCTGGGAACTACTGCCGCAGAGTTCCCCATTGTTCCTCATTGGCATGTTCTCGTTGTCACCTATGGTACTGCTACCTAGTCTTGTTGAACCGAAGCCCCATGTTCCCCATTGGCATGTTCTCGCTGCCAGCAATGGTATTGCCGTCTAATCTAGTCCAGCCTTCTTATGTGTCAAAGAGGCTTTTGGGCCCCCTCAGGATGCATGGCCCCATAGCAGCTGCTACCACTGCACCTCCTATAGCTATGCCCCTGCTTGCAAGCTGTCCTCCTCATCTTTTCAGTTAGCCATTGAAAGGAATTAAGTATTTTAGCCTCTCAATTTTTTTCTGTCACTCTTAGAATCAAATTGTCTTCACTAAGTTGTTCCACTTATCGAGTTTACTGTTATAGATGGTAATTACAGGTTCTCCGCTCTTCTTCACCTGTATAGGTACAGTATAAAAATTTACCAGAATATCTTCCCCCATTGACTTTAATGGGGTTCGAGTTCGATTCGAACTTCGAACCGAACGCCTCTAAGTTCGAAGTTCGTCTCAAACGTTTTAAGGTTCACTAATCACTAGTCAAGACCATACAGCGGTTTAACAAGACAGATTGCACTCAGAACCGGCCTCACCGTGGTCAACCAAAGGAGTTGAGTGCACGCTTTGAAATCCGTTTAATTTGTTTTTTGGGAGTCAGTCTAATGAAAATACAGCAATCCTGGTAATCTTTTTTTACAGGGCTCATCATGCAGTATACATGACATGTTAGTTTTATTATGTGGGGCGATTTGATTACAGTGATACCCAATTTATGTTGTTACTGTATATTGTGGCATAAAATAAATGCTTATGCATCACTATATTCTGCAGAATGAACAAAAATCACAAATGTGGCATTTTCTTTTTTTAAGGCATTCATCGTGTGGGGGTTTAAAAGACGATTTTTTTGCCAGGCCACACGCATGGGGCAATAGCAAATAATCGTTTTTTATTTATTTACCTTGTTTTTGGAGTAATTGGCACTTGTAATGAAAAAGGGCAGTGTGTGTGTACTTTTTTTTACACTTGTTCCCAAAGAGGTATAATACAGTGCAGTACATGCCTGTACTGTACAGTATTGCTGTCAGTCACTATGCCTAGCTGGGCCCTTGGGTTTGGCCTTTGTTAGGCTTCAGGGTTGTCATGGAGACCATCGGCACCCCTTGATTATGCAGCAGGTAACCGATAGAAACAGAGGGAGCTCCCTCCCTCTCTTTCCTTAGATGTGTGGTTGCAATTGACTGTGGCATATAAGGAGTTAATTAGCTGTGCCTAAAGTAAACTCTGATCCTGGCTGATAGCACATGAAGTACAGCTGGTTCCATGCGCAGATCATGCATGCTTCATGAGCCCACACAGTCTCCTAGACGTTCCCATACATCTGTTTGATGGAACACCTTGCCACATTAGATGTATGGGTACTTAAAATTTGGGGAAGGAGATTAAGGTACTTTAAATATAAATTAAGTAATTTCCCCGGGACTTAAATTGATCTGCCTCAGCATTTAGGGAATCCTTGCAGAAATCATTGGGATGTGCTTGGACATGGTGATTGTTATAATTTTCCCACATACTGTGGCTTGACTGTAGATGATGGATTTTATAATGTGTTTGTTCACATGTGTGTAAAGTATATAGTCCAATCAACAGTTTTTTGGTACAGGTATATGTTTATTGAGCGGTTTTGAATTTTTATGGTGGTGTCTAGAAAGTTTATTTCTGTTTTCAAATGTCAGGTTGATGATGGGATTAAATTAATTAAATCTTTTTATCATCTACAGACATCAAGTATCATTGTATGGATTTCAACAGAGCATACCAGAATGTACACTTCAACTAACTGAAAGGAAATTTTTTTTAGTTTTACCATCATACTTGAATTCATAACCAAATCCTAAAACCCACCAGGATACCTGAAGACAACTTTTCCAGCATAGAGTTAAAGGACACGATGAACCGTGCGCAGCTCCGGGAAGGCACAGCCTGACCCCGCACGCAGGGACCTGCACGTCATGCCGTTACTGGGAGGTGGAGCTAAGGGACGAAGTCAGAGCGCCGCAAGCCCGGAAAAGTCAGTTGGTGGGATACCTCGAGCGACCCTCCCAGGGACACGGGAAAGGAGAATGAGGGGGCGGCTCATCACGGACAGTATTCCGCTGGCTCCGTCATTTCACCTTCTCCTTCTGGCGTACAAAGTGCGCTTGGTCAGAGTTCATCGATGGGGTTGCACGCATCACCGGTCGGGTAAATGCTTTCTGGAATCCCAGGAGAATTTAGTTCATCTGGGGTGTCTCCGCCAGAAGAGAGACTGGTATCGGTGGTCAGGAAGCGCCTGTCTGACAGTCAGCCGGATTCTGGCATGACGGCTGGTGGGTCCACAGCTCCCGCGCAGCCAGGTGAGTACGTGTCGTCCTCTTTGTTTTCCTGGTTGACTAGCGGAAAAAGAGTTGGGGGGGGGAGCATGGGAAGCAATGGTTGATGTGCCACGGGTGCTAGGGGTCTCCCTGTTGATGTTTCGGAATTTAAGAGTCTGATGGGGTCAGTTAAGGACCTGTTAGCTCGTTTAAGTGGTGCGGGGAGAGCGGGGGCATCTCCGCTGGATGCCTGGGTACAGGGGAGACGGTGAAGGAGCGGGAGGTCGAGGAGGTGCGTTTGGATGATAGAGCGAAAGGGGAGGTTTATGTTTGTTTTGAGGACCCGTTGGGGGCTCACCTTAAGCAGGAAGTAAAAGAAGAAATCAGGAGGTATGAATATGTGGAGATCTTCTCGGTGCTCCCTCTGGAGAAGTTCAATTTAGATATGGTTAGAAAGGTTGAGAAAAAGAAGGAAGATGAGGAAAAACAGTGTTGGCGGCTTATTCCCCAGACTTTTACTAACTGGCTACAAGCCTTTGCTATTTTGGTAAGTGTGGTGGGGGAAAAAGCGCCTTTTCGGTGACATGGACGCTATAGGGGAAGCTCATATGGTCTATGGGGGTTTGGCTTGACTGAGGTATGATAAGCAATTTCGTCAACAAAAGTATTCGCTGGGACCATAAGGATATCGGGTTGTGGTTATGTGTCATGACGCCGACAAGGTTAGGGCCCCCCTTTTTGAGGGGGAAGCAGCTCAACTGGCCATGGAAGGTTTTTTTTTTTTATAACTGTATGTTTTTATTATTAATTTTTCAAATAAAACATAGAAAGCATCTTGACATTTGACATATTGTGAAACAACCACATACAGAAAACATTCCGTATATTAGAATACATCCTGAAAAGGCGAGTGGAAACAGCTTTTCCAAATCAGAACTTCCTGATATGCGTTATCATACAATACTACACCCAGGAATCGATATACATCGCAAACTCACTGTCATCAGGGGGGATTATACAGTTATACAAGACACGGACAACACCACAAGAGGAGATAACACAAAAGGACTGGGTGGATGGGGTAAGGGGAGGATGGCAAAATGTTGCCACATGTAACCAGCTCACAAGGGGTAGGTCATGGAAAACGCATCCCAAACCGACCATACTTTGTCGAATAGATCTAACCTATTATTCAGAGTCGCCGATAAATATTCCATTCGGCGAACTTCCCTAACTCGTTGGTATAGTTCAGCGATTGAGGGAGGGGAAGTCTGCCTCCACTTCCCCCAAATCAGACACCTTGCAGCAGTAAGGACATGCCTCATCAGGGCACCCTTGGGTTTAGATAGGCTTGGCACCGGACTGTTAAGCAAATAGGTGAGTGGGTCTATGGGTATCCTCACCCCAAGGAGGTCAGCAAGGAAGTCCCGCACATGGGCCCAAAAAGGAGAAAGGATCGGGCAGTCCCAGAAGATGTGTGGGAGCGTGCCTACTGCTTGGTTACACTGCCAGCATGAATTTGGAATCTGTGGGTTCCATTTGTGTAGAACATCCGGGGTGTGGTACCAAAATAACAGGATTTTGTATAAATTCTCCCTATGGGTGAGACACGTGGAGGACTTCGCCACCGCCCCCCAAATTGCCTGCCAAGTCGCATAGGGAAGCGCCTTGCCAAGATATGATTCCCACTTCAACATGTACTCATGCCTTGTTTCCCTATCAGGAGTAGGATCCTGTAAAATTGCATATATTGCGGAAATAAGCCCCTTTGTGGAAACTCCAGTCTTGCATAACATCTCAAAATGGGTGGGCGGTGATAGCCTGTTAGTGCCGCAGATCGAGAAAAGGAGGTGGCTAATTTGAAGGTAGTGGAAACTCGAGCGAGTAGGGAGGTCATATTTAGTTTGGAGGGTTTGGAACGGGATCAGTTTCCTATCCCGGCACTCCGTGATGTCCACGAATCTGAACAGGTCATGCCCCAGCCATGGCCGAGCGAAAAATCCTGCTTCCCGGCAGGAGGGGTGCATAAAAAGGAGGACATTGGTGAGGCCCTAGAGGCTAGCGGGAATTTGGGTTGGCAGTATTTCCAAATCTGCAGCGTGAATCTGATGGGTCCCAGCAGTGGGCCTACCTCCGGGAGAGGACAAGAGTGCCACAGAAATGCGTTAGGGTGTGTGGGGCCAGCCATAATTTTTCTATCTCTACCCATTTGGAGTAGGCTCTCAGCAAAGACCATGCAGGTATGCGCCACAGATGGGTAGCCAAGTAGTAGTTCACCATATTGGGTACTGCTAGGCCTCCCCTCTGTTTGCTGGTCATCACCACCTCTTTTGAACCTGGGGCCCCCTTTGTGCCCATATGAAGTTTAGCATTGATGCTTGCAGTGATCTCAATTCAGCCAGGGGGACCGCTACAGGGAAAGTCTCAAACAAATAAAGGAGTTTGGGTAGGATATTCATCTTGACTGAGTTAATCCTGCCGAAGAAAGAGATCGGGAGGAAGTTCCATTTCAGGAGCAGGCCCCTCCGTTCCCTAAAAAATGGGGGATAGTTAGTCTTGTATAGTGTCTCATATTGTCTAGTTATTTGAATTCCCAAATATTTAAGCGAATGTTCTCTCCAGGTATATGGGAAATTTTTGCTTTGAAGGGAGACTGATATCGTGGGGGCAAATTAATGGGGAAAAGCCTCCGATTTAGTGGAGTTAACTTTATAACCGGACACTTTTCCAAAGGTTTTAGCAGGAATGTAGTGTGGGGAGGCTAGTATGCGGCGCCCGTGAGAGTAAGGAGGATTTTCGTCTGCGAAAAAAGGATAGTTTGAACTCCTTATCCCTCACCATATTCCTCTTATATCCGGGTCGGCTCTTATTGCAGCCGCCATGGCTCTATACACAGAGCGAATAGAAAAGGAGACAAGGACAACCCTGTCTCGTTCCGTTCTTTACCCGGGAACCTTTTAGAAGTGCAATAGGGTAGTTTAAATGTCGCTGAGGGCGTGGCGTAGAGGCCCCGGATCGTGATCAGGAAGGCGCCTGAAAAACCGATTGTAAAAAGGGTCTCAAAAAATGAAAGGCCACTCAGCCTATAAAAGGGCCCTTTTTCCGCGTCAAGGCTGAGGATAAGTGCCTGTTGGTTCTGGAATTGGCATTTCTATCAGGTCGATGGTCCGTCGAGTTTTGTCTCCCCCCTTAAAATGGGACAAACCCCACCGGGTCTCTATTAAAAGATGGGGAGCCAGCAGTTTAGCCTATTGGCCAGGATTTTTGTGTACATTTTTAGGTCTGAGTTAAGAAGTGCTATGGGCCGATAACTAGCACTGTCCGCTGGGTCCTTTCCAGGCTTATGGATGAGGGAAATGTGGGAGAGGGTCAATAATTCTGGGAGAGGTGAACCCTCCAGGAAGAAGTTAAACAATTGGGGCATGGGGGGGTCAGAATATCAGAATACACTTTATAATACAGGTATGGGAGGCCATCTGGTCCCCGAAGGGAGCTGTTTCAGGACATCCATTAGTTCCTCCGCTGCAATAGGAGCGTTGAGAGAAGCATGGGCTTCGGGTTGGAGGGGGATGAGGGGGCACTCTCGCGGGAAATCCTTAATTTGGGTCTGAGCCTCGTTTTGGGGAAGTTCTGAGGGGAGAGAATACAATTTAGAAAAGTAATCTAAGAAAATATCGGCCATTGCTTTCGGGTCATAACGCAACGCCCCTGTGCGATCACGAAGGGCATATGGCGTGGATTTTACAAACCTCTCTTTGAGCTGCCTAGCTAAGATCGTATGGGCCTTATTGCCGAAGTTATAGAATCGCTGTTTCGAGTACACCAAAAGCTTTTCTACCCTACGCGTAGCTATATCTTTTAGATCCTGCCGGGTTGCCACTATGCGACGCAAGGTCGTTACACTGGGTCGCACAGTCATCCTTCTCTCAAGATTCTTCAGGAGGGTGCGGAGACCCAGAGCCTTCTCTTTGCTGTCTTTTTTGAGTCTAGAGCCTAATGCAATGCAGTGGCCCCGGAATACAGCTTTTTGAGCCTTCCAAAGGGAAGAGAGGGAGGACACCGTGCCTGTGTTAAGCTCAAAATACGTGGTAAGCGTCTCCTGCAATTTTTGCCTATGCGTCTGGTTTTTGACCAGAGTTTCATTTAATCTCCAATGACATCAGCGCCAAGGGGATTCCTGGTAGTCAAGCTCAACCACGACCGGGGCATGATCCGACCAAGTGATTGGCTCAATATTAGAGCCTTTCATCAGCCTGAGAGTTACAATATTGCCAAAAAAGTTATCTAGTCTGGAGTGGGATTTATGCGGATTGGAGTAAAAGGTGAATTCCCTGTCCTTGGGATGCCCTATTCTCCACAGGTCAAAAAGGGAATGTGCTCTGATTTCTTTACGGAAGGCCTAGACAATCTATTCTGGTTTGGGGGGTTTCCTTTAAGGGTGGCCCCCAATCCATGGTGTCTAGAAGTTTTAGGTTGAAGTCACCACCCAGCAGAGGGCGGGAGCTTAGAGATTTGGAGAGGATCCTGTTCAGGAAGGAGATTTGTGAAGTGTTAGGGGCATATACATTGCATAGCACTACGGGTTTGCCATATAAGGTAGCTTGCAGGATGATATACCTGCCCGCCGAGTTAAATTGAGATTACATGAACTGCAGGGGGCAAGAGTTGGCTATCAATATGGCCACTCCATCTTTATTTTTGTCGTTAAACGCCAAAAAGGCCGTCGGGTAGTAGCGCTTTGCAAAATTGAAGGATCCCGTAGAATCGTAGTGGGTCTATTGTAAGAAAACAATATCCGCTTTCAGATTTTTACATTCTTGGAGCGCTAGCCGACTTTTCACGTTAGAGTTCAGCCCCTTAACATTCAGTGTCAGGCACCCCCAAACCCTAGCGTTTAATCTCAAGGAATGGCCCGTCGGAGACGGGAAGGGGAAGTGGGTTAGGAGGAGGACACTAGAGAAGGATACACAGGGATGGGAAGAGACGCGGACACAACAGATATAAACAGGAGAACAAAGGCTAAAACTCAAACCAGCAAAAGAACTGGTGGACTAGTAAACCAGAGAGCTATGCAGCTCGATAAGGAAAAAATGGGGAGAAAACCCCCAATTAAGTGGCGTCCCTGGTTTGTGAGGATCGGAGGTAGGCCCTAAAAGAAGGGACCTGAGGGAGCCTCCAGGGTGGACCCAAAACACGCCTCCACGGTGGAGGTCCCCCCCCCCGTACCAAAAATAGAAGTCTTACGCCCGTTAGCGGCGCAAACAGGAGAGTCCACGCAGGTGACTAAACAAAACCAAGGAAATGTAATGTAATAAAAACCACAAAATCGTCAGTATAAGAACAGCTACAGCCTAACTGCTATCACAATCAGTAGCAACGATTAATGAACCCAGCCTTGTAAATACTGGAGATTGATCCCCTTATAAAGTGTTGGTGGAGTGGGGAGCAGCCTAACAGACACAACTAATGGGCCTGGCCATGGAGAAAGTCCCGTCTCAGTGTGGTGGACTGTGCCTGGGTTTGTGAGCTGGGAGGGACCCCCTTGGAGAGTGTCCTTTGGCCGATGAGACTGAATGCCACAAACCCGGGGGCGGGGGATGGAAAAACAGCCAGTTCCCCAAACTTCTATGTCCTGGGATTGGGATCTGTAGTGCCTTGCAGAAGCTAGGAAGGGCTTGCAGTGTCTTAAAATAGCGGACGGCCTTCAGAGCGCGCATTCCAGCGCAAAGGGGAAAAACCATCTATACGAATGTGTCTCTCCTTTAGGAAAGGCGAGGGGCGCCCTTTAAGATGACAACGCTTTTGTAGAGTGTGCCAGGACAAGTCCTGAAACAGCTGGATGTTTGACCCCTGGAACTGAATATGACGCAGCCCCCTAGCTTTCTCCATGATCGCCTCCTTTTCTTAAGTTGTGGAAACAGCATATAATGTCCCTTGGGAGCGATGTAGCGGACTTAGACCTAAGCGCTCTGTGGGCCCCTAAACCACTTTTAGGACCGAGGGGGGAGCTCTCCATAATTTGATTGAAGATGGAATCTTAGGACGGACTGCACACCTCGTCTTCCCGGGCCTCTGGGGGGCCCCTAATCCGAATATTTCATCTGCACCCCGTTATCGAGATCTTCTGGTGGCGGCCATAACCGTTACCATGGAATTTTACTAACATTGCAGGATCATTTTGCTCGACATATTTACGGGTATTGTTTTTATCCTCCTCTAGCATCCAAAATCTGGAGCAATCTGTTTAATGTCCTGTCTGATGCTTGAAATCTCTTCCCGCAGGCTTGTTTAATCTCTGAAACCAGGTCATCCAGTTTTCCTTAGAAAGGAAATTGCTTTGCACCCGCAGCCCTGTTTTTGGGCTCCCTGCCCCATGGGGGCTTTGGGGCAAAAGACATATTTTTGATCCAAACCACGGGGGGGCCCTACTGCCCGAGTCGGGGGTATAAAATTTGAGGGGTAGACCCCAAATCCGGGCTATCCCTATCCGCAGGGGGTAGCCCAGGGGCGGGGTGTCTTGACCTGAAAAGGGTTTTGGCACCCATGGTCCCTGTATAGGGGCCCCAAAGGGGGAAAGTGCCCGCGTTTTTTCCTTGCAAAATCAGGACCAAGCAAGGGGGGGGCCGCTCGCTGTGGTGTGTACCTGCCCCGCGTTATGTTGTCCCCTAGGGCTGCGGGGAAAGCCTGGGGTGCCCCTTTAGAAAATTTATAGCGTTTACTTGACTATCGTCATCGGGTCATGGGTCGATATCGGAAATTTATAAAATAAGAAAACCATTTTTCGAAAATAGATTTCGCCGATGACCTTTAAAAGTCATGGGGGAGGAAAAAAACCCCCTTCATTCCTTACACCCAAACAGGGGGGAGAACGGGAAATTTAAACACCCACAACAGTCAAATGGGATCCCGGGTTTACAATTTTAGGCAACAAAACCAGGTTATAAAACCCACAGAAAAAAAATCACAGACCTTTTCACTACCCCTTTGTCTTGCACCCAGCATTACCCTTAAACCGCATGACCCACAAAAAAAAAATTGCCAGAAAAAAATTATGATTTGAAAACCATTTTACTTAAAACGACATTGAATATCCCTGCCCTTTGGAACCAGAAATGGGCCCCAAAACCCCTGCAGACCCCAGATTAAAAAGTGCCAAAAAGGAGTCTTTCAACCCCTTTTTAATTTGAACGGACATTGACTAAAACCCTGCCCCGGGACCGAAAGTTGCCCCAATTAAACCTGTCGCCCCCAAAATTTAAAAAAGTCCCGGGGAAAAGGAGTCTTGAACATCCATTTTAGTTAAACCCGGGAAACATTAACTATACCCCCCTGGACCGCAGAAAGAAAAATTAAAACCCCTGCCCGGCCCCACAGATTAAAAAGTGCGGGGAAAAAGGAGCCTTTAAACCCACCATTTTTTGGATAAAAAAAAAGGACATTAACTTATCTGCCCCCGGGACCGCAGTATAAAAATTAAACCTGTCTGCCCCCACAGTTTAAAAAAGTGCGGGGAAAAGGGAAATTCTTTTAAAACCCCACCTTTTTAAATTTTTCACTGGACAAAAAAATATCCCTTCCGGGGCCACAGCAAGGGACCCCAAACCGCATGCCCCCCAATTAAAAAGGGGGCCGGGAAAAAGGATTTTTTCCCAACCACCCCTTAAAGTTGAACTGACATTGACTATATCTGTCCTGTACTGCAAAAGGCCCCAAAAAACCCCGTCTGACCCACAGATTAAAAAGTCCCGGAAATGGGAATTTTTTTCAACCACCATTTTAGTTTCACCTGGACATTGACTATCCCTTTCCGGGGCCACCCCCATAAAGCCCCAAACCTGCATGAGCCTCACTTTTAAAAAGTGTGGGAAAAAAGGGAGCCCTTTAAACCCACCATATTATTTTTCACTGGACTTAGCTATACCTTTCCTTACCGCAAATACCTTTAAACCTGTCTGACCCACAGTTTTAAAAAGTGTTTGGGAAAAGGATCTTTGAACCCTTTTTTATTTCACGGGACATTGACTAAATCTGTCCTGAACCCCCAGAATGACCCCTGAACCTTTTTTGACCCACAATCACAAAGGGCACTAGCTATTTTGTACAGTGACTTCTTTTAAAATTTTTTTTTTTGGTAACTAAACATCTTTTTACAAAAATTTATTTGGGGGAATTTTTAAAATTTATATTTTTTACTTTATTACTTTTTGGTTTTTTTTTCAAGTGTGTTTAACAAACAACTACCCCCTCCCTGCAGTTTTTTAAAGGTATTTTTACATGTTTTAAAATTTTTTTTAAATTTTTTGCCCGCACCCCCCATAAAAAATACAAATGTCCTAATCACCCCCCAAAAACATTTCCCTTATTGAGAAGACATTTCCCCTTCCCGGGGCCTTGCTTCTGAAGTAAATTCAGAAAACAATTCAAGGGTTTTCATTTTCCCCCAAAACCCTTTCCTTCACTGATTGGGGACAAACTCCCCCTGAGATCAAATGATGCGCCCCATAGTGACCCAGCCCAAAAATTTTAAGCCCAAATTGTGCAATTTTTGTCCAGCCCGGGGGCCTTTTTTTTGACACTATTTAAAACCTAAACAGAAATTCCCTTTTTTCAAAATCTTTTTTTTAAAGAAATTTTGAAGCGCCCCCTGATTGCCCCTAATGGTAAAGGGCCAGTGCTGCCGTCAGCCTTTTTTAAACCCACAGAGCCAGCTGCCAGGGCCAACTTACAGGGGTTGGGGTTTAGGGGCCCGGGCTAGCATCTTCACCCTATTAACAACCGGGTTCAGCCCCCGGGGCCCGGATTTACAGTGGGTGCGGTGAGAGCCCAGGCTGGGGGTCCGCATCTATTAACCCCAAAAAAAATCCCCTTTAAAGCCAGCAACGAAAACAGCCCCTTTCTGAAGCAGAGTGGGGAAGGGGAAAATTTGTGAGGAAAAGACCTCCACCCTTCCTGTCCACCATCAAGACCTGGGTATTTCTTCCCCTCCGTATAAGTGGGCCCAAATTTTGAGCTTCACTTGGAAAAAAGGTGGTTAACGCTCCTTTTACACCCCAGGTCCCCTTTTTTCTTGGCATTTTTTTTCCCCCTTCTTTAAAAACCCAACTTGCCGAGGAAATTTGTCTCTGTTTTTTGGGTTCTCTGTCCTGCCAATCCCCCATGCCCCTCTGAATAACCTACATCTGGCAAGCCCCTTCCTTTTCCCCCCCTTTTGTAAAATTCAAGGAATTTTTTACCAGCAATTTGTACACCCAAGTTTTTTAGTAGTTTAATTTTTAAAAACACTTTTTTAAAAAATAGAGGAATCCCCACCATGCCCTTTGTTTCTCTTTTTTAATTGTATTAAAGGGGTTGCCCCCAATACAGGTTTTGGGCCTAGCTATTTTTAAAGACCCCCTTGCAAAAACAATCATTTTGCAATATGTGTCCATTAACATTTCCTACCTTTTCCTTTTTCTGAAGCACCTTTCACCCTTAAGCCACTTTTGGGTTTTTGGTGAAGAAAAAAAGTTCTTTAGAAAAAAACTTTTTTTTACAAAGGACCTTTTAGTCTAGCCATTTCACAGCAAAATCCCCCCCAAAAATTCAAAACATCCCCAACCCATTTTTTGAAAATTTGGGTGAAGAACAAATGTCGTTAGAAACAACACTTTTTTAAATAGGCCCCTATATATAGCTGAAATGTCACAGCAAAATGACCCCAAAAAAATTCAAAGCATGACCCTTTGAGCCATTTTTGGAAAAATTGTGAAGAACAAATGTCTGTTAGAAAAAAAAAAATTTTTTTTAAAAAAGGGACCTGAAAGTTTACTGAAAATGTCACGGAAAAAATCCCCAAAAAAATTAAAACCCAAACCCTTGACCACTTTTGAAAATTGTGAAGAAGAAAGGGTTTGTTAAAAAAACAACTTTTTTAAACAATGGGACCTGTACCCAAGCTGCATTTCAAGCAAAAGGGCCCCCAAAAAATTTAAAAAACCCATGACCCATGACCATTTTTTGACAATTGTGAAGAAAAAATGTTTTGTTAGAAACAACACTTTTTTTTATAATAGGACCCATAGTAAAGCTCCCACGTCACAGAAAAATGACCCAAAAATTCAAGCATGACCCCTTGAGCCATTTTGGAAATTGTGAAGAAAAAAATTTGCCGGTTAAAAAACAAACATTTTTTTTTATAATAGGACCTGAATATACCCGCATTTTCACGGCAAAATCCCCCCCCAAAAATTCAAAAAAAATGACCCTTGACCACTTTTGAAAATTTGGGAAAAACAAATGTCTGTTAGAAACAAAATTTTTTTTAGAATGGGACCTGTAGTATTCCCTGCTTTCTAAGCAGCAAGACCCAAAAAAAAAAAAAAATACTTCCGGGCCACTGTCAAAAATTGTGAGGGGGGAAATGCCCACTTAAAAGCCCCATTTCTTTTCCCACGGGCCCATGATTTTTGGGCTGTCCCTCTCACAGCAAAAAGCCCCCAAAAAATACTAAAAATGCCTTCTCACCACGGGTTAAAAATTTGGGGGGAAAATGCCACAGAAAGCCAAAATTTCGTCCAAAACCATAAATATAGCTGGGTCTCACAGCAAAAAGCCCCCAAAAAAATTATAAAAAAGATTTCTCACCACTTTTAACCCAATTGGATGGAGAAATGCCACTAGAACCCCACTTTTTCTTTTTCCCAAAGGACCAAAATTTTTAGTTTGTATCTCACAGCAACATGACCCCCAAAAATTTAAAAATTTTGATTTTCCTTAGCCACTTTTAAAAAAATTGTGAGGGAGAAATCCCCACTTAAAAGCCAAATTTCTGTCCAAAGGACCATAATTATAGCTTATCTCACAGCAACAGGGCCTCAAAACCATTGAAAAGGCAAAATTTCTAAAGTAAAGTGATTAAGGGAATACGGGTTTGCATAAAACCCCTTGCTGTCTTTTCTTTCCTCCTCACAGCAAAACCACAAATAAAACTTTTTTGGGAAACCGAGAAAAAAAATTTTAAAGTAAAAAAAGATTTTTTTAAAAAAAAGTTTTAAAGGGGCCCAATTTCTGTTTGAAAAATGTAAGGTAAAACCGGAAAACAAAAGGGTGCCCTCGAAATTTGGGGGCCCAAAAACAAGGAATCCATGCCTGTTTCATCTTGATAAAAGTCAAACGTCCACTTTACCCTTTTGGAAAGCCGTTTTGGGGTTTTGGTCCTGAAATAAAATCCTCCAGCGTGTTTGAAGGTCCGCCAGTTTGGCCTGGTTTGGGGCGGGACAACCCTCATGGAAAGGCGAGCGAGCTCACCATTTCGCCCCTTTTTTGATACCCAAAAGTCTATTGGGGTCCGGAACACAACAAAAACATCGGTTTTTGGGAGACCCCAATACCCGACCCATATCTTAACGGGTCCCTTTGTTGGTTGTGTGCCCCCTGCATTGAAAAGCTTTGGGGGGTTGGGGGTAAAAAAAGTTTGGGCCAGAGGTCCCCCTTAGGCTTCTGCCCCCTTTCCCCCTGCTGCTGTTTGCCGCGCCCGTTTACGGCTATTTTGGCCCACCCCTACTGCTGTCACTCGCTGATGTTGTTCCCCCGTGACATTGGGGAACGGAAACAGACCCAACAATTTTCTCCATTTGGGATCAATCAGCAAGGTCTCCTTTTCCTTTGCTTTTTTTTTACTTTTCTATTTGGGTGGGGGGGAAGAAAAAGGGGCAAAATTTTTTTTTTTGTCCCCGGGACCCAGGGGGGTCCACCCAGAAACGGGTTGTTCATTTTAAAGGGCCTAAATGCAAGGATAATGTTGGGAAAGGGAGAAACCAAAGCACTCATTTTTAAAAGGAGGGAGCCTTGATTTTCCCCCAAGCCCGGGGTCAGGGCACTAGCAAACTGATCTTCCTCTTTTTCCCCTCCTCCCCTCAAATTCCCCGCCAACCTTTTTCCCAAAGGGGAAAGGGACGTCGGAAAACGTGGGTGCTAGGAATACCTCCTCCTCCGTTCCCCGGCACAGCTTCAACACAGCCCTGACTTGCCTGAGTTTAATCACCCGGGGAGAGCTGATGCGCTCCCCTTTGCACTACCCTGGAAACCCCCCCAAACCCCTGCCCAAAAAGACCGATAAAATTGGGAAAATGTCGGGCCTTTGTGGATACCCATGGAGAGAAAGGGTTTCCCGGGGGGCCCCTGTCCGTCTCCTCCCCGTCGCTGGGGACCCCGTTTTTCAGAAATGTCCAACAATCGTTCCAGAACTAAGATCACCACAAAGCTCCCTGCTTTAAAAAGGGGATCGACCCCCACTGACCCTTTTTGGTGCTTCTTCCAAAACTAGCAAGGAAGGTTTCAGAGCCTTTCACCTTTCCCCCACTCTCGGGGGCTCAACCCCCCCGAAAGGGCCCCCACCGCTGCTTGTCAGGCCAAAGTTTTCAAATTCGTACTGCGTAAATTTCATTACGCTGCTTTCCCCCAAACGCTGAGCATTTGGGGTTGAATTCCAGCTGTTGGGCCAAAGTCAACAATGAACGGTTACGGGAGGCCGAGCTGAACCCCCCCCTGCAACGCGCCAGGCGGGGCGAAGCAGGGGGGCAAAACGGGCCCGGGAATTTCCCAACTCCCGACCCCCAGCCTTTCCCCAGCGGCAGCCCCCGATCCGGTTAAACTCTTTAGAAATTTTCTGGACGAAAAAGGTTTTTTGAAAATGGGGCCAGGGGAAAGGGGGGGTGCCCACCAACCATCTTAAAGGGGGGCCAGCAGGGTTTTGCCCGTTATCGCACACCAAACCCTTCCCCCGGCAAAAGGCTTTTTTGTCAACCCCGCCAGTGCTCGGTTTTCGTTGTGGAGACCTCCCCAGCTTTCCGACCTGTGGGTGGGCGGCCTCCAAAACAATTAATTTCAACAAAGGGGCCTGGTTTTCCTGGGCACGTTTAGCCACCAAGGACCTTGGGTTTAAAAAGCCCCTGCCCCCCATCTCGGGGGGTTTTGAAAACGCGTGCGCCGAGCCTGAGAGCCAAACCGTCACCCCCAGAGACATCCCCCCCGCCACCCCGTAGCTTCACAGAATATAGCGGCCTTTTGGCCGTGCTTACTAGTCCATGTTCGGGGGCAGATGGACTTTTTTTGGGCACAAGGGTTTCCGACAACGCGCTTGAAATTTTAGATGACACGGGTGGGCCCTGCAGGGGCGGCTTTTTTGGCAAAGAAATGCCGCTCGGCATCCCGGTATTTTGGGGGAGGGAAGGGCCATGGGGCGTGGGGGGGAACCCCCTCTTTGTTTCCCCCAATGTAAAGGCAACATTTCCAAGGGGCCAAAAAACCTGGCAAAGGGTGACATTCCCGGGTTTTGGCCCTTTTGGGGTTTGGGGGTTTTGGGTTTTAAAGGGGTTTCTTCTGTTCCCCCAAAACCCGGAAGACAGAAGGGGGCTCTAGACGGCCGGGTGTACTGCGGGGAGGTCTTTAAACTGGGGGAAGGGGGAAGGGGTTTGAAGGTCTCTGGTTTGGTTTCTGTGGTACTCGGCACGGTGGGGGCGAAGCGGAGGGTGATTTCCCCGGGTCGTGACTTTTGAAGACATGGGGGACTGAGGAACGAAAGGGGGTGCGGAGGGGAGGGGGCGGAGACAGAAGGGTGTGAAGTTGGGGTTTGGGGGCCCGGCGTCGGTCCGGCCTTTTTTGGGGCCCAAATTTTCCCCCCCATTTTAACTCAAGCCCTTCGCTGCTTTTGACTAGACAATGGGGGGGTTAAACCCCTTTTAAATTCTTGCCTCTACTTATGCGTTTTTTCGGCAAAGGCGCAAAAACGACACCCCCTGGGTTAATCAAGGCTTTCTCAAAGAAGGCCCAGGGTTTTTAAGGGCTGGGCCTTTTTTGACCGGCGATAAAACGAGGGGCGGGGGTTTTCCCTGGGCCGGTTTGGGTGGCAGAATCATATCAGCAACTTCTCGCCGCCCCCTCTCTTTTTGAGGGGGGACCCGGGAATGACACTACCCCCTCCCTCTTCCTCCTCGTCCAGTGAAAGAAGCGCACCAAACAAATTCTGCTGAAAAAAACCCGTTTGATCCGCAATGGGGCGTCATCATCATCATAAAAACAGGGGACTTGGTCGTTTCCCGACATTCTGCATCCAGGACTGCGGGCTACAAAACAAGAGGGACCTGCAAGGCGTTGCCGACCACCAGGGGTTTTTCCGATTGACCCCGGGTTCCTTCTTCCCCCTCCCGTGGGATCTAACTGTGCATCACAGCAGAAAAAACATCAACTTTTTGGGCCCCTTGATCTTTAAACCCTGCATTTTTGACCCCAAAACCGCATTTTTTTCAACCCAAAAAGGTCTTCAGAATATGGGGTTATCCACAGTGGTGGGTACAAAGAGTTGGGCATTTGGGGTTCCTTCGCTTTATGTTGGACCCGGGTGCAGATGATGTGATGCCGACATTTTGGCCGTTACGCAACAAAAAGGTAAGACTGCTTTATGCAGGTTTTCATTAACCACAGAAGAACAAAATTTTGGGGACGCTGTTCATACTGAGATTCAATGGGGGCCCCGAAAACCCGGGGGATGACAAAGGGCCCGACGGTTCCCGCAACTGAAAGACCCTGGCATGCGGGGTTTTCGCCACACTGGAAGGAAACACCTTCCTCGTTTTTACCTCAAACCCCCATGTCCTACCCCCCTCTTTTGGGCCCCTTAAAACCCCCTTTAATTTCGCTTTCCCGTTTAGAAAGAAAAAAAATTTTAGAAGGGATGGAAAGTTTTTTGGAAAAATTTTCCCTTTTTAAAAGAAAGGCCCAAAACCCCACAAACTATTCTCAAAACCCACAAAACAAAACAAAAATTTCGGATTTGGGAAAATTTTTTAAATGCAGGGACCTCTAAACAACAAACTTGACTGACCCCAAAAATTTTAAAAAAAAACCTGTCGAAATGAAAAAGGGTAATAAATGGGATTTTTGGCACCTAACAATTCACCTGTGGTACTTTCAAAATTGCTGTAAATTTAAATTTTCCCGCAAAGTAGCTCATCAACAAAGCTTTACTGACCCAAAAAGTGAAAAAAACACCTGTCTGAAATTTACACGGATAATAAACGGGATTTTTGGCACCTATCAATTCACCTGGGTGACCACCCAAAAATTTCCGGATTCAAATTTTAAATGCAACGTGGCCCAAACAACAAAGCTTTTCCGCGCCAAAGTGGGAAAAAAACACAAACTGAAAAGTAAACGGGGTAAGAAAAGGTCTTTTTTGGCGCCTATCAATTCACCTTGGTGACTACAAAATTTCTTATTCAAATTTAACTGCAAAGTACTCTATCCCAAAAAAAGCTTGACTACCAAAAGAGAAAAAAAAAAACCTTCTGAAAAAGTAAACGAAAAATAAACCCGGGATTTTTGGCACCTATCAATTTCCCCCTTTTTGACTAAAAAAATTTCTTTTATTCAAAATTTTTCTTCAAATGCCTACAACAAAGCTTGACTGAAACCCAAAAAAAAAAAAACACCTTCCCCCGAAATTTTATAAAGGATAATAAAAGGGATTTTCGGCACCAAAACAATTTACCGTGGTACTACAAAATTTCTGTTTCAAATTTAACTGCAAGGTGGCTTTTAACAACAAAGCTGGGCCCGCGCCAAAGTTTTTTTAAAAAAAAACTTTTCTGAAATGTATAAAAGGGATAAAAAAAGGGAAATTTTTTTGGGACCTAAACAACCCGTTGACTACAAAATTGCTGGATTCAAATTTAAATTTCAAGGTGGCTATTCAACAAAGCTGGACTGGGGCAAAAATTTTAAAAAGAAAAACCTATCGAAATGTATACTGATAATAAAAAAAGGAGTTTTGCACCCAACAAATAGACCTGCATTACTAAAAAAAGAGGGGTAAACCTAAAAAAAGGCAATGCAATGTCTAAACAAAATTTTGGCTGTACAATATCCACTGCCTTTATAACTTGTCTGTGTTCGCCCCCGGCCCCCCCCCCACCCTTCTCCCCCCCCGTGACTTTACAGCGGGGAAAATGCTCCTTTAAAAAATTTTCTGCCCAACTACCTAAAATCTGAAATCCTGATCACAAATTCTAAGAATCACAGCTAAAAGTAGAAACTTTCTCTGTGAAACAATAAAAAAAATTTCGCTGAGCTGTTTTCGAGGGTGTTTGGACAGAGGCAAGCGACGCCCACTGCTAGGGGACCTGGACAACACACTGATCATGAAAAAGAAGGGGTTTTTCTAAAGTAAAACGAGGGCATTGATTTTTCCCCGCCAATCGCAACCAAACACATCCCAGTCAGGGCGGCAACACACATCTCACCCCGCCATTCCCGTAAAACTAATTTGCTGGCCGCTTTAAAAAGACAGGAAGCGCCGAAATTTGGGACATATTAAAAAGATTAGCAAAAAATTTAAAACCTTTAAAATTTTTCGGGATCAAAAAAATCCCCATCAAATTTAAAAACCGGCCGATTTTAACTTTTTCGATAATAATCCTCACCTACTCCGACTGCTCTGAAGGCCCTTGGGGACTGGTCGAGTCGGGTTTTTTCCCCCCGTGCCCCCGTTTCCCGGCCCCCCGCAGCTTTCCCCTCCCTTTTTGGGGGTGTAAGGAAAGGGGGTAAAAGGGGCCCCAGGGGCCCCGGGCGCATCCCCCTTGGCGGGGCGGGAAGA
>JAODAL010063052.1:0-19430 GCA_025379985.1 Phyllomedusa bahiana
GTGCCCCAATAACCAATTACCGGTGCACTGCCCTTTAAATTCAGAGAGCCGGGGGGGCACGCCTGGGGGGAGCTAAAAAACCCCGGGAGTGAGAGCCGACAGGCAGGAGCGTGGCGGGGGTAATGGGCGCTGGGGGGGCCCTGCGCCCGGGGCGGACCCCAAAACCCAAGTGCGGGACGGGGCTCCGTGGGAGCGGGGGCGCGGGGGCCCCCGCGGCCCCGGGACATGGTCGCAGGGGGCTTGTTACAATGGTTTGCCGCGGAGCATTTTTAAAAACCCGTATATTATTAAAATTTAAAAGTTGTTTAAAAAAAGACTGAGGAGGATATTGTAACAGATGGATTGCGGGTTTTACTTTTTCATTATTTTAAAAATACCATGTATCCAGGGAAATGTTCAAAATGAAGTATAAAATGCTGAAAATTATTAAGTGAAGAAGCATTGCCTTAATTGAATGGCATAACTAGTCTAGAGGGAACCCTTTAAATGCCGATTCTATGTAACCAGCAACTTATAAAGAAGTGAAAAGGTGTGTTCTTTGTGATTACCTGCATTCCTCGAAATCTTTTGGGGGCTCAATAGGGTTCTGTCAACTTCAATGCTGACCGTTTAATGCTATGAAGGTTGGAGCACTTCTAGCTGTCCTGTGACACTAGGTTGTGTCTGAAGTGGAGGACCTTTCTTCCAAATTCTCATTGTGTGGGAGGCAAAGTTCATTTGTCTGCTCTATGATATCATGTTGTACAGTACTTGATGCATCCCTGGTTTCCACAAATGAATGGGATGTCAATAGGGTTCTGCCAACCTTCATGCTGTCAGTTTTGTACTGTGGACAATGAAGAACTACTGGCTGCCCTACAATGCCATTCACCCTGAGGGGGTACTCTTTTGGCCTTGACTCACACTCATCAACTGAGAGGTTTGAAAACCTCTAGCCGTATATCAATGCAAGAATATACATCTGATGTTTAAGTAGATCTTATTAATAGATGGATCTCTGGAATAGCTTAAAGTCTCTCTAGCTTAAAGTCTAGTCTTTCAGGCAAAACCTGAGACCTCAAATACATACCATCAACCTCTATGAATTCAGAATCATCCTAAGGATGTTGGCGCACATAACGTTATCCTGTGATTCTTGGCTATGATTGAGGAAGGATATTTAATTAACTCCAAAGAACTGTGATGTAGGTGAGGTCCCTACTTTCAAGGTCTCAGGATCATCTTGGAAAAGATAAAGCACTTTAGACTGTCCTATGACACCATGTTAAACTTAATGAATCCCTGCATTCCTCAGAATCATTCAGGATTTCAATAGGGTCCTGTTAACCTCCATGCTGACAGTTTAATGCTACAAAGGTTGGAGCACTCCTGGCTGTCCTGTGACACTAGGTTGTGTCTGAAGGGGAGGACATTTCTTCAAAATTCTCATTGTGTGGAAGGCAAAGTTCATTTGACTGTTCTATGACATCATGTTTTACAGTACTTGATGCATCCCTGGTTTCTTAGAAAGACAGGCAAGTCAGTAGGGTTCTTATAATAACAGATATCGGGTAATATATTTAAACGGAGGACACAAAGCCTCTATTTGTAGCCGCATGTACGTCTGTGCAGAGCGGTTTCTCCCTTCCCGCTTTCAGCTTTCCAAAAAGTTCATGAAGCAGGGCGAGCATAAGTGAAATGAAAATTGATTTAAAAATTAAAAACAAATAAAAAAGTACAAAATACTTGTATCCTGATATCTCGTCTGCGGCGTCAGTGCGTATGAGGGGCTTCCAAAAGGGTTTAAAATGGTCCATGCTATGCATATGAAGAAAATAGCAAAATTGATTAAAGAATTAAATACAAGCATAAAAATGTATGCAACATACTTGTATCCTGAGTAGTCTTCTGCGGGTACTGTGCGTAGGGACTTCCAAGAGGTAAATTGAGTCCATGCGATGATGGCACGGAATAGCAGTCTACCAGGCTGAGCGACCCAAACGTGGATCGGGTTTCGAGAGGGAACTCCCCCCTTTTCAAGCATGAGGCATTAGGTGACTTCCCTTTTTAAAAAATTTTGTTAACCCTTGATTGTCCAGGAAACAAATATGCAACAAACAAAACCAAACAACTAAAACAATTTACAGAAACACATTCAAATTTTAAAGGTTTCTTAAGTTCCTTTGGGTTTTTAAATTCTAGTTTTTTATCCATAAAAGGGCCCCTTTTTTTAAAAATGTTTTTTTAAACGCAAATCCTTCTACATGCTGCCCTGTTCAAGGGCACCATAGAGTTCAGACCTCCGTGGCGCTCTTTAAAGAATGTCTACCACGGTGGGGCCCCCCCCCCCTATTTTTCCCTTTCTCTTTTGAACTATCATTTTTGGTTATTTTCCCTTTTTATCTTTTCTTTATAATTAATGGCCGATCGATGTTTTTTCAATTTATTTTAAGGCTCGTTGGTTTGCCCAACATACCCCTCCAAAAGGGGCTTTCAACAGATTATCCGTTTTTTGTCATGTATGGAATCCCCAATAGAACTTATAACTTTTTTTTTTTTGTGTGGGACACAAAAGAAACTTTAATAATTGAATGGCAGTTCTGACAATTCATGCACGCAATTCATACATGTATAGAAAGACAAGTGTCTTAAGGAAACAATCTGTGATCCCACCTGTCCTACGTCCCATAGGGCAGAGAACACAAGGTGGTGTAGTTTAGAATCTAATTTCTAGTGTATGCTACTCATTAAAAGTTTAATCTCTTTTATAATCCCTTGGGGCATGGAAAAAAACCCCCTCATTGTGTTTTTTAACAGGGTCAAGGGAAAATGATGATTTCCAAACAAACATAAGGGAGCCATATATGGAACTAGGCAGATCGAAGTGTATTTTCACATCTATTTATCAGTTTCAAATGCGCCTGAATGTATGAAAGTGTTTTTGTGCGCTCATAAATGGTGTCTAAAGTTTGTCACGCCTCGTCTTACATGCATTACAGACCTTTGGCGTGTTAGTAATGGGCCAAACATATATAAAGGCTATAGATAGGCTGTAAATAAAAGAAAAGTCATTTGAATAGCATGTCAGTGAAGAGAAACTATGGTACTGGACTCTTGCTGTATGTAGAATAAAGGGTGTATGTAGAATAAAGGGTGAGAACAGCAAAAATAAATTTCAAATTTAATGTAGTAAAAAATTAAAAATGTAAAAATCTGAACAACATCATCAGTGGGTTAATGTTTGATAATTATCATAAATCACTTTTTATTATTGTACTGGTGTAAGTTGAGAAATAATGAAATTTTTTTGCCCTAATTGCAAATCTAGCTCCACTTCAACTCCTCAAGCTCAGGCAAACCACATTAAAATAGGTCTGCCTGTCCGAGCAGTAATGCACATAGTTTTGCCGACCCGCATTCATATATGTGTCTAATATTATGAGTGTGCTGCGTTACACCCCCTCATGTCACCATAAGTGAAATCAGAAGAACACAAAAGATATTTTGGAATTTTCTAACATCTTGTACCATAGATTTTAAGGTGTGGCACTTGGACAATCACATATAGATACAATTTATTAATATAGCTGCATCTCTTAATAAATTTAGCATATCAGGCTACATTTTACTTTTCTATAAAGGTGGGTTCTCACATTATGGCCACCATATGCAGATGAATGCACAGCAAAAATATAGTGGCCATTTTAAGATATGCCATGACCATGGGCTGCTGCCCACAAACATGGTTTTATCTATGTGTGACAGACGCAATGTGAGAAAGCCCTCCAAGACTGACATCTGAATACTCCTTTAAAATATATACCAGATATAATTCACCACACTGTTTTGTGTCTATTATTTTTTAATGCCTTTATTTTGTGGTTGTTTTGTCTATTGTTAATTACAATAAAGTATTTAAATTTATTTTTAGTTGCATTTTCTAATATCTACAGCTTTTGTTGAATTACTTTGGATCAATTTGATGATCTTCTGAATTTTGTCAGCACATCTCTTCAGCTAAATGTCACTGTTATGCAGAAAAGTGTCTGTACAGAGGAGCATTTAATGTTGTCTCTAAGGCAATGTCTCTATTGTCAGGAATGAACCATGAGTTATTCTAGGCCATTGTCTGGGAATGCAATTTAAGGTAAAGCAGAGTACAGTTAATTGAAAGTGCACAAATATATATATATATATATAAATATAAATATCAACTGTCTCATATTTTGTTATAATTATTCAGAAACAAAGTAAAGAATCAACCTTATAAACTCAATCATTTGCAATGGTCCTATGGGACTGTTATTTTAATTTTTAATTTATGAAACTATGTGTCCAGGCAGTGAACTGTACTATTTTCATTTCCAACAAATATTGTTAATTTAATGAAAGATCATTAGAGTTCATTGGTTATGTTTGATTTTGGACATAAACTTTATAAGCTTTTCTCAAGTTTATCAATTTATAGTCTGGGCTTAACTTTTTTCATTTAAAATGTGAGTAAAGCAAAGGCTCTGACATTCACATGTGGCTCCAATCTTGTTGAATTGGGTGCAAAGACGCTGTCAACTGCCAGCAGAAAAAATTTCCAAAAATATAAAAAGATTCATCACTTTTATAATATCAAGGTTTTATGTATGATCCATTAACCCCTTAATGCCGAGGCCTATTTTTTTTTTCATGTTCGTTTTTCCCTCCCTGCCTTCCCAGAGCCATACCTTTCTGAGTTTTCCACCTACATAGACATATGAAGGCTTTTATTTTGTGGGACAAGATGTACTTTCTAATGGTGTCATTCATCATACCATAGAATATACTGGGAAACAATAAAAGTTCTAAGTGGGGAAAATTTGAAAAAAACATACTTGTGCCATGTTTACAGAAATTTTGTTTTTACGGCGTTCCATCTTTGGTAAAAATGATGTGTTATCTGTAGAAATGGGCAATTTCTCATAAATTTGGGTTCGCCTATTTCAACAAATTTTCCAACAAAGTCCATTTCGGTCCGCATTACTTCAGGACAAATCGTGTTAAAAAGCAGGTATTTCCTGGCTGCAGAGAGCCTGTAGGGTGCTGTAGAACATTGTGCCATGCTTAAATATGCAGCGGGAGCTTGGTTTGGTCTTCATACAATGCTGTGTTTTAGTATGACACTCACATGACTGCCCCCGCTCTTAGAATCGCTTCACTCTAAAATTCCCTGGGCACTTACAGGGGCAAAACTGACCAAAAAACTGAAGTGGGAATGCAGCCTGATAAAGTGATGGCAGCGCCAGCTGGAAAAAACAAGCTGAGGGCTAAGATCCTACCATAGCATTAAAGAACACAGTAATAGGTTACTGGAGCCAGCACAGGTCTCAGCACAGTAATGGGACGTCACAGCATGGGGTCACTCCATGAGCCTAGAGCTTTAAACCGTCACAAAATATGACAGAATCTGTTCTGTTAAACGCTGATACATGTAGAGGCCCCCCCAAATGAGTGGAGAGAGTGTCGGCAGTAATTTTGCGTTGACGTCTCTGATCATTTTGCCCTTCCTTTCACCCCTCAGTGTCCGATTTCAACCAGTCAATAATCCATCAGTATTGCTAAAGCCAAAAACAAACAGGAGTTGATACAAAACAGAGATGACCAGAAAATGGGATATTTGCATGTCTTCTGTGTTCTGTATCCACTCCTGCTTTTGGCTAGACAATCCTGATCCTTCCCAGTACTTCTAACAGGTGAAAAGAAGGGGAAAACTAAACATAGTGGCAACATCATAGAGTGGTGAGGGTGGAAAAAGCATTAGGAAACCACAGGGTGTTCCAGTGAGACAGCGGTCACTTGGCAGCAGCATGAGTAGGCCACAGAGTGGCACAATGACAAATTCTGGAGGTGGCAGCAACATCAGGAGCCCACAAAGTGGCACAATTACACAGGGTGGAGATGATGTCAGCAACAGCAGCAGCAGCATGAGGTCAGAGAGTGTCACAATGACAAATTCTGGAGGTGGCAAAAAACAGGAGTAGGCCACAGAGTGGCACAATGAGAGATGGTGGAGGTCACGGCAGCAGCCACAGCAGCAGCATGAGGTCAGACAGTGGCACAATGACACAGTGTGGAGGTGTCAGCAACAGCAGCAGCAGCATGAGGTCAGAGAGTGGCACAATGACAGAGTGTGGAGGTCACGGCAGCAGCCACAGCAGAAGCATGAGGTCAGACAGTGGCACAAAAACATTCTGGAGGTGGCAAAAACAGGAGTAGGCCACAGAGTGGCACAATGACAGAGAGTGGACGTCACGGCAGCAGCAAGAGCACGAGGTCAGAGAGTGGCACAATGACAGGGTGTGGAGGGAACGGCACCAGCAACAGCAGCAGCATGAGGTCAGAGAGTGGCACAATGACACAGTGTGGAGGTCACGGCACCAGCAACAGCAGCATGAAGTCATAGAGTGGCACAATGACAGAGTGTGGAGTTGGGTGGCAATACCAGTCCCTGTTAAAGATGGTGGTAGGCAGATGGAGAAACTGGCAGCAGATGTGTGGCAACAGGTGGATGGCGGCATCAGAATAGTGGCTGAGACAGATAGTTTGAATCCAGACTCATTTCTCAAAGTTTTGGTGAGGCATCACGGCTGATGTAATCTAACGCCTAAGGCATTGGTGTGTGGAAATCCTGGCCGATCCACGCCTGATTCATCTTGACAAAGGTCAGTAGTTCCACATTTCCGGTGGACAAGCGGGTTTTCTTTGGGGTAATGATGGTCCCGTCGCACTGAACACCCGCTCTGATGCCACACTACTGGCCGGGCAGGACAACTTCTCCACTGCAAACTCGGCAATTTGCGGCCACAAATCCAGTTTGGCTGCCCAGTAGTCCAGCGGATCTTCTAACTGGGGTGGCAGAGTGCTGTCCAAGTAGGCCACCACCTGTTGGTTCAGGGTCTGCTCAAGGTCCTGCTGCTGCTCGCGAGTGCCCTCCTCACTAGGCGGGTGAAGGAAGCTGCTCATCAGCGACTCCAGACTTAGGTTGCTGCTGATGGAGCTGGTACTGCTCCTACCCCCCCACCTTCCCACAGCAGCCGTGGCAGTGGTATGTGAGCACTGAGCAACCCCCCGGTCAGACATGTCAGAGGATGGACGATCCACACATAGGCAGCGGCCAACTGACTACACAGGATTTCTCTATAGTATTTGAGTTTGTCCTCCCTATCAGCAACTGGGAAAAAGGCTCCCATTTTGGACCGGTAGCGAGGGTCCAATAGGGTGGAGAGCCAGACGTCATCCCCCTGCCGGATGGTGACTATTCGGCTGTCACTAACCAGGCATATCAGCATGCTGCGGGCCATCTGCACAAGTGACTCTGAGGGACTCCCTGCCTCCATCTCCACTGTATACTTCCTCGGTGCTTGCGTGTCATGTGCCTCGATTTCCTCATCTCCATCTACCTCCTCCAGCTGCTCCTGCTCCTCCGCTCCTGTCACCTGGGTAGAAAAACCACTCATTTCACAAGACAATGCATGTGCTCCAATGTCCTCCTCCTCCAGTTCAGTCCCCACCGGACTCATGTGGCCACGAGATGTAGTCGCCACGTCTCTAGTCCCCTGCCCAGACAGATTTTTCAGCATCTGTTCCAGGACATGAAGCAGTGGAATGACGTTATTCATCCCGTACATCTAATACAAAAATCAGTGGCACACTAAAAACTAATTGTGAAACATCAAGGTATATAGGAATATTGGAAATGCATTACTGCTAAGGAAAATATGAAAAACCTGGGACTCTTAGTTTACAGTTTTTGATCAAAGATTGTATTAAGCTCACCTCCCAATAGCGTCAAGGGGATCCCAGCACAGGTGAGTCCCTAACACTGAACATGTTACCTCACTAGGAGTCAATTCAGACTACAACATCTCAGGGCGTGATAGGAACCTGCTATTGAATTATCCTGCACCAGTTTAAAAGAGGTAAGGGGAGTGCAGCAAGCCAATGAGGTTGCCATTCCTCAAATAGACTTCAAAAATCAATTAGGCTGTGCACATCCATATATTTTGAAAAATGTAAGCATAGGTGCACACTGAAAAGGCAATAGCATACATCTAATACAAAAATCAGTGGCACACTAAAAACTAAGTGAAACATCAAGGTATATAGGAATATTGGAAATGCATTACTGCTAAGGAAAATATGAAAAACCTGGGACTCTTAGTTTACAGTTTTTGATCAAAGATTGTATTAAGCTCACCTCCCAATAGCGTCAAGGGGATCCCAGCACAGGTGAGTCCCTAACACTGAACATGTTACCTCACTAGGTTCAATTCAGCTACTAAACATCTCAGGGCGTGTAGGAACGCTGCATTGAAAATTATCCTGCACCAGTTTAAAAGATGGTAAGGGAGTGCAGCAAGCCAATGAGGTTGCCATTCCTCAAATAGACTTCAAAAATCAATTAGGCTCAGCACATCCATATATTTTGAAAATCGTAAGCATAGGTGCACACTGAAAAGGCAATAGCATATATCTAATACAAATATCAGTGGCACACTAAAAACTAAGTGAAACATTAAGGTATATAGGAATATTGAAATGCATTACTGCTAAGGAAAATATGAAAAACCTGGGACCCCTTTTTTTTTAAAAATTTTTTTGATCAAAGTTGTATTAAGTTTCCCCTTTCCCAAAAGCTCAAGGGGATCCCAGCACAGGAGGGGTTCCCAAACACTGAACATTTTTACCGGCGATTTACAAAAAAATGCCCGCCTCCTCAAAGGGGCCTCAAAAAAAACGGAAAGGTTGTCACGCTTTTGAGCCCACTGACTGAACATCAAAGTTACACAGGGGGGGTACTCCGTCGCCTTAAATCATCAAAAATTCTTTAAAAGGGCCTTTCTCGTTTCATACAGTCGGTCCAACAGAGCATTCAAAAATTTCCAACGGGGGGGAAAACATCGCATAAAAACGGGTTTTTTGGGGGACCCTTTGTTCTGGTGCTGCAACTTGAGGAGGGTTTTTCCCTGGCTTTTTTTAAAAGGGGATGAAGTGCATCCCCAAAAGTTTTCCGGGCCCTTTTTTAAGAATCTTCTGAAAAAATCGGGGGAAACTTCACAAACCCTTTTTCAAAACCCAGATTAAACACATGCCCCATGCGGGGCCCAAAGGCCCCATCCCTCCTCAATCAGCGCGGGCACCATGGGTCCCCCCCATTGCCCTTTTTACTATGGTTCCGATTTCTTGCGGGAAATGACGGGGGGCATTTTCCCCCCCCTTGTGTAGGCCTCGCTATGGGTTGGAAAAGGGCCCCGGTTTTGAATTTGGCGTGACACCGTTTGTCCCCAAAACCCCTGTGGTATGATGGAGCAGCATTAGGGGAGACTGGGGTTTTGGGGGTGGGGGATGGGGGACATTGGCACAGGAAAAGCGTTTTAAAACAACTTTGGTGAGGAAAAGGGGCGTCCCCTTTGTTCACGGTTGTTGGGTTTGGTGGCTGGGATGGGAAGCACATGCCCCCAAGTGGGGCCGTAAAGGCCCATTTTAACTGGCCCTGCCCCAAAGTCACACTCCAAACTTCCGCGCTTCCCGTTAAACTTTGGAAAACAAACCCGATAAGCTCAAGGCCCTCCCCCCACCTTCTTTTTCGACAAATTTGTGAAGGGCGGGGTTCTCCCTTTTTTTAAAAAATAAATTACGGCTTGGAACTCCCCACCTGGGTTTCGGCACAGGCATTAATTCCCCCTACCATGCGGGAGTCCACCTTTTTTGGAAAAGGGGAGGGACTCCCATTTCCCAAAACAACTTGGACAGGAGCATGGCCCAGCTTCTGCACCTTAGGATGGTTAGACGCAACTTTTTTTCTCTTTGCAATCGCCCGTTAAATTGACTCTGGCGCCATGGTAGCGGGGACGGGAGCATCTGGATTTGGGGGAATGATGGCAAAAAAAAAAAAGCTCATTTCCCTGCCGGGGGTGGTGGAGCCTTAAACTGGCTGCAATGGCATGTGTCCCCACGGGGCGCTGCTAGCTGCTGTTGCTGCGGCGGCAGATGGCCCACCACATCTGACCCAACGCTGCATGTGTTGACTCGGGGGCCCGGGGGCCCAAAACGTTAGTTTCCCTGGCCACGCTTCACTTTCTTGCCCACAAAATTCCCTACAATCCCCCATATTTCGGCTCCTCCCGGTGTCTTAGCAAAGAATTTTGCCAAAAACTCCCGAGTAGCTAAATTTGTACCGCCAAGGCTCGGGCACAGATGACTAACTACCGCTGCTCCCATGCAGACCCCTTTTTCCCGGGCAAACTTTCTTGGGACCTGCGAAGGGGGTTTTTTAAACCCCCCAGGGCCGTTTGGGGCTCCTGACCTCCCCACTGCTAAAAACCCTGCTGACCCACGGCCACCCCTACCCATTTTGTTTCCCTGCGCTGCTGCCTGAGGCGCAAGCTGACGCCCCCTTTCCTCCCTGACGTTTGGATAAAATCCCTTGCTTCACCCACCCCCTCCCAATGCGGTGGGTTTACATCATAAATCGATTTTTTGGTTTTGATTTTCACTGCTGTCCTCCCAAGGGGCCCTTGGGAAATTGAAAGGGGCTGCCCCCCTCACAACATGACCTCTCATGCCACTCTCAATTTTTATGCTTTGCCCCCCTACGCAAAACAGGGGTAATTTTGGGCCCCCCAATTTTTTTCCCGCTCCCCAAGTACCCTTGCTGACTGTCGCCTTAAATTGTTCACCCCTCGCTATATATTTGGCCCCGGGAGCCCAGACCAAATATTAAAACTCTGGTTTTGGGGGAAACCCCGGAAGGGAACAGACGGGGGTTAGGACATATATTTGGATAAAAAATTTTTCTACGGGAAAAATTTTCTTCTTTGGCGTTGAAAAAAAAATTTTTCCCCTTTTTACGGGGAAAACAAAAGCAGAAATACGTTTAAATTTAACCTTTTTGGGGATATTTTTTATCAAACAGGAAAATTTTTTCTTCTTTGGCGTTGAAAAAAACCCTTTTTTTTTTACTAAACTACAATACAAAAACAAACCCCCCCTTAAATTTTAAACCTTTTGGATATAAATTGCGCAAAGAAATGAGCACCCAAAAAATTAACGGAAATTTGTGGCTTTTTAAAAAACGCTGTGTATTTTACTGCCCTTTTCCAAAAGCAGAACCCCGTTTTAATTAACCTTTTGTATAAATTATGCTACAAAAATTCATCAGGAAAAATTTTGTCTTTTTTCGTTTAAAAAAACCCCCCTTTCTTTCACTGACTAAAAAAAGAAAGAAAAATTGTTTAAAAATTAACCTTCGGATAAAAATTTTTGCTTAAAAGGAAAAAATTTTTCTTTTTTGGGCGTTGAAAAACACTGTTTTTTTTATTTGGACTATAAAAGCAGAAACACGTTTAATTCCCCTTGGGAAATAAAAAAATTTATGCTACCGGAAAATTTTTCTTTTTTTTGGGGCGTTGAAAAACACTGCCCTCTTTTACGGGATTTCAATAGAAACAAAAAACGTTTAAAATTAAAACCCTTTGGATAAAATTTTGTCCCAAAAGAAATGACCCCTGCAAAAAATTTAACAGCAAAGGGTGGCGTGTTAAAACAACGTGTTTTTTTAAACTGATTACAACAGCAAAAAAAATGTTTAATTAACCCTCGGATATAAATTTAAAGGGCTACAGAAAAAATTTTCCTTTTTTTTCTTTTTTTTAAAAAAAAAAAACCTTTCTTTTACTGACTACAAAACACAACACATTTTAACTTAACCCTTGGATATAAAATTGCGAAAAAAAAATAAACAGCAAAAATTAACGGGTTATGTGGCGTGTTAAAAATTAGTGTATTTTACTGACTACAAAAGGGGAAACATTTTAAATTTAAACCCTTTTTGGATATAAATAGGGGTGGGGCGTTTTACATTGACTATCTTTTTAATCCGGTCAAAAGCGAAATTGGCAATTATCAAAAACGTTTTTCCGATATACGATAAAAATTTTAAACGCCGATACCTTTAAAAGGGGCCCTATGGGGGGAGGAACAAAAACCTTCATTTTTACACCCAAACAGGGCTTGAGAACCCGGGAATTTAACATCCACAACAGTCCAAGGGGTCCCCTGTTTCCCATCTTAGGCAACACACTTAGGTTTTTAAAAGCCACAAAAAAAAAGGCACACCCCCATTCCACTATCCCTTCTTGCACCAAAAGCCGACCCCTTAAAAACCTGCATCACCCAAAAATTTAAAAATTCCCCAGAAGGCAGTATGTTTAAAAAAACCCAAAACCCATTTTATTTTCACTGGGAAAATTGACTATCCCTGCCCTTTGGTCCACAGCATGGGGCCCCCAAACCCTGCAAGCCCCCCAAAATTAAAAATTTCCGGAAACGGAGTTTTTAAAAAAACCACCTTTTTAGTTAACCCGGACTTAACAAAATCTGCCCTTTTCCCGCAGAATGACCATTAAACCTGTCTGACCCCGGGTTTAAAAAAGTGCAAAAAAAAAGGAGTTTTTTGAACCACCATTTTAGTTGAACGGGACATTGACAAAAACTTTCCCTTGTACCGCGGGAATGACCATTAAATCTGTCGGGCCCCCACAGTTTAAAAAAGTTCCCCCGGAAATGGGAAAGTTTTTAAACCACCTTTTTAAAATTTTGAATGGACATTGACTATTTTTCTGTCCTGTACCGCAGAAATGACCTTTAAAACCCTTGTTTTAACCCAAATTTTTAAAAGTAAAGGGAAAAAATGGGGACTTTGAACCCCCCTTTTTAAATTTTAAACTGGACATAAACAAAACCCCTGTCCTGGCCACAGAAATGAGCCCCAAAACCCTTTCATAAACCCCCAGATTTAAAAAGTCCCGGAAACAAAAGTCTTTAAAAACCACCCAATTTTACTGCCCTGGGAACCATTAACTATATCTGCCCCTGTCCCGCAAAAGACCATTAAACCTGTCTAAAACCCATAGATTAAAAAGGGGCCGGAAATAGGAGCCCTTTTTGAACCACCATTTTAGTTGAAACGGGACACTTGACTATATCAGTCCTTTACCGCGGGAATGACCTTTAAACCGTCTGACCCACGGGATTAAAAATTTGCAAGAAAAAGGATTTTTTGGAACCACCTTTTTTAGTTTTAAACGGGACAAAAAATACCCTGTCCGGGGGCCACAGCATCCCCCCCAAAAACCTGAAATGCCCCCCAAAGTTTTTAAAAAAAGTCCCGGGGAAATGGGAGCCCTTTAAAACCACCCTTTTTTAGTTAAACCCGGGCCCTTTTGGACTTTTCCCTGCCCCTGTACCACAGCAGGGACCCAAAACATGTTTGGGCCCCAAACAAAACAAAATTTGGAAACATGCTTTTTTGGGGGGTACATGACTGCCCATTTATAATTTTTTGGAAACTAACATTTTTTTACAGAATTTTTTAGGGAAGTTTTTTTTATAGTTTTACATTATTATCATCTTGCTTTTTTTTTCAAGGGGAAATAACATACAAAAAAACCCCCCCCCCCTTGCATTTTTTAAAAAAGGTTTATTTTTTTACATGTGTAGTTGTGTTAATTCGTCCCCACACCCCATAAGAAAATAAAAAATGTCCTAATCTTTCCCCAAAACACTTCTTATTTTGGGAGAAAAACATTTCCCCTCTTGGCTTCTGAAGGGGATTCAGCCAATCAATTCAATAGTTTCATTTTTCCTAAAAAATCCTTCTTCGTGTTTGGGGGAAACAGACTCCCCTGGGGGTCAAATGATGCACCCCAAGTAAATTTTTCCAGCCCCAGAAAATTTTTAAAACCTCAAATTTTTTACAATTTGTTTCCCTTTTCCTCCCCCTTGGACCCCTTTTTGACACTATTTTAACCTCACAGAAATCCCCTTTTTTCCCAAAATCAAAATTTTTTAGAGAAATTTTTAAGCTCTCCGATTGCCCCTAACGGGGAGGGCCAGTGCTGCCGCAGCAATCTGTTTCCCAATACGGAGGTCCAGCTGCCAGGGCTAGGGCTTTCAGTGGGTTTTCTTTAAAAGCCCCGGGTACGTCCCTATCATTAAAAAACACGCAGGTTCAGCTGCCCCGGGGCCCGGGGTTTTCAGTGGGGTGCGGTGAGAGCCCAGGTTTTTGTTTCCCTCATCTAATTTTAACACGGTAAAAAGCCCTTATGGGTGCGCAACGAAAAAAATCGGTTTCTGGAAAACAAGTGCGGAAGGGGAAGGGGAGAGGTAAAAAACCTTCCAGCCTTCCTCGTACACAGTCCCCAAAAACCTGGGTAGCCTTGCCCCTCCATATGAGTCGGACCCAAATTTAAACTTCACTTGGGAAATGCTGGGGGTTGGGCGTTTCCCCCCCCCCACCCAGGAGCCCTTTTACTTGGCATTTTTTTTCTCCTTTTACCAACGTGCTTGAGGAAATGGGCTTTTGTTCTTTTTTCTTTGGGGCCCCCTCTCCATACTCCCAAATTCCCCCTAAATAAAACCCACTTCCCGATCAAGTCTTTCCCCCTTGTACAAAACAAAGGGAAAATTTGTACCAGCTATTTTGTACATTCAAGTTTTTTAGTACTTTTAATTCTTTGAAAACACTTTTTAAAAAAAGGATTTGGGAAACCCCACACGTTTTTTTGGTTTTCTCTTTTCTTAAAATTTTATTAAAGGGTTTTTTCTCAATAAAAGGGAAATTTCTAGCCATTTAAAGATCTTTTCAAAAAAAAAAGTCATTTTGCAATATGTGGGCCCCTTAACAGTGGTTTCCCACCTAATTCCCGTTTTTGCGCAAAACCCTCAAACCCTTTGAGCCACTCTTGACAATTGTGAAAACCAAAAGTCTGTGGTTTGAAAAAACCCTTTTTTTTAATAGGACCTGTAAAATAAAGCTGCATTTCAAAAGCAACTTGCCCCCCAAAAAAATTTTAAAACATGACCCCTTTTTAACACTTTTGACAAAATTTTGAAAACAAATTTCTGTTTTGAAACAACATTTTTTTTATAAATTTTGGACCTGTAGTAAAGCTGCATGTCACAGCAAAAAAGCCCCCAAAAATTCCCCAAAAAATGACCCCTTAGCCACTTTTTTAAAAATTGGGGAAAAAAAATGTCTTTTTAGAAACAAAAATTTTTAAATGGAAACCCGTTTTATTTTCCCGCATTTCAAAGCAGCATGACCCAAAAAATTAAAAAAAATGATATCCAGCCACTGTTAAAAATTTTGAGGAAAAATGCCACTTTAAACCCCATTTCCCGGGTTTCCCAAAAGGGCCCCTGAATTTTACGTATCTCACAGCAACATGACCCCAAAAAATTATAAAATTACTTTTTCAGCCCCTATTAAAAATTGTGATGGAAAAAATGGGCCCCTTTGAACCACATTTCGTTTCCCAAAAGGGCCAAGATTTTAGCGGACTTTACAGCAACAAAGACCCCCAAAAAATTAGAAATATGATTTTTTCCAGCCACTAATTTAAAAAAAAGGGGGATGGGAGAAATGCCACTTTTAAAAACCACATTTCGTTTCAAAGGGGGCCATGATTAAAAGCTGTATCTCACCAGCAACATGACCCCCCAAAAATTATAAAAAGGAAAATTCTCGCCACTATTAAAAAAATTTTGATGGGGAAATGTCCACTTTTGAAGCCACATTTTCCCGTTCCAAAGGGCCCTAATTTTTAAAACTGTACTCCCCAGCAAAAATTTAACCCCAAAACCATTTACAATGGGAAAAAAAATTTTAAAAGATAAAAGAGTAAATGGAAATACGGTTTTCCCTGAAAACCCTTTCTGTTTTTTTACAGTCTCCTCACAGCAAAACCACAAAATAACTTGTTTGGGGAAAAGAGAAAAAAATTTTCAGTAACCCCCTGATCATTTTTTAAAAAAAAATTTTCAAAAGGACCAATTCTGTTTGAAGAGGGAAAGTGGGAAATTTGACCGGCAACCCAATCGGGGGACCCCCGTCCCAAATTTGGGGGCCCCAATTTATCAGAGATTTCCCTAAAAATGATTATCTTGAAGAAAGTCAAATGGGTCCACATTATCCCGTGGAAAAACCCGGGTGCCCTTTTTTTCTGTAATGACTCCCCCAGCTGTGCTGAAGGGGCCCCCCAGATAAAACGCTGGCCCCTGGGGCAGGAAAAAAAACACCCCTTTTGGCTTGGGGGACAACCTCTGGCCCCTTCGGTCCATTTTTTTTAAACCCCGAAGGGCTATTTTTGGGTCGGTAACCAAAAACCCCAAAAAAAACGGTGTTGAGACGCAGATAGTTCCCTTCAAACCCTGAAACTTAAAGGGTGGTCTCTGTTTTGTTGTAAGGGGTGCCCTGCATTTTCATGTGTTGGGGGGTTTTTTTAAATAAAGGAAGCCAAAGGGCACCCATAAGGCCCTTTTGACACCTTGCCTGCTTGCTGCCTGCCCCCTAAAAAAGGGTTTCTTGGGGACTCTACCTGCTGTCACGTTGCTGATGTTTTCCCACCGTTTTTCATTTTGGGGGAACCCCCCCCTTTTTAAACAAGGGCACAACAGATGTTCCCCCAGTTTATCAAACACAAGGTTCTCCAAATTTTCCCGCATTTTACTCTCTTTAAATTGGGGTGGGGGGAAGGAAAAATGCTGGGGTTTTGTTTTGTACCAAAGGGGTCCAAAGGGGGTGGCCACCCAATTAAAATGTTGCTCATTTGGGTGGCCTAAAAGCGAGTATCCCTGTTTTTAGGGAAAAGGTGGGGAAACCAAGCACTTTAAGTGAGAGATGGAGCCCCTTTAATTTTTCCCCCGCCCCCTGGGTGGGGCACTAGCAAACTGATCTTCGTCATCAATTTTCCCCCTCCGCCCTCAATTCCCCGCCCCAAACCCCTTTCCAAGGCAGGGGGCGCAATACGTCTTGCCCAGGAATTCCTTTCCCCCTCCGCCACCTCCGCTTCCACCGGGACAAACTTCAACAAGCCCTAACTTTTCCTCAATTGATTTCACTTCCCGAGAGCTATGCGCGCCTTGCACTAGGGCCCCGGAACCCCCAAACCACGCCAATGGACCGCTAAAATTTAGAAACTGTCGGGCCCCTTTTTGATTCGACGGAAAAAAAGGCTCCGTGGCCGCATCCTTGGCTGTCTCCCCCCCCCGGGCGCTGTTGGGACCTGAATTTTTTCCCAAATGTCCCAAAAAGATCGTTTCCAGGGAAAAAAGATCACCACAATGCTCATGCGACAAGGGCCCTGTCCGCACTGACCATTTTGGTGGCTTCTTCAAAAATTTGGGAAGGGTGGTGCAGAGCTCTTTCACCTGCCTCCACTCTCGGGGGCTCAACACCCCCCCCGGGCCACACCGCTGCTTGTTTAGGCCAGTGTCCCCTTTTGTACTTTTCGTAATGGCATTGCGCTGCTCCCACAAAACCTGGGGCATGTGGAGGGGGAAAATTTCCCGCGTGTTGCCCCGTCAACAAAGAACGGATGACGGGGGGGCCGAGCTTTACGATGCCCAAAGCAGCCAGGCGGGGCGAAAAAACAGTGTGCGAAAAGGGGGAAAATGCGGACTTTAGACCTCGAGTTTTTCCCAGGGGAGGGAAATCCAAAACCCGGGGAGCTCTTTAGAAATATTTTGGGAAAAGACAAGGTTCAATTTAAATGGGGCCAAAGGGAAGGGGGTGTGCTCCAGCCTTTCCGATCTTAAAAGGGGGGCCAGCAGATTTTCCCCCGTTATCGGGGGACAACCCCCCACCTTGCCTTTGGGCCAAAGGGTTCCTTTTCAAACCCCTCCATCAAAATCGGTTTTTCGTTGCGGGGGAACCTTTCCACAACCCTTACCTGGTTTTGTTAAAGGGGGGTTTCCCAAAACCCGATTTAAAAACAACACGGCCTGGTTTTTTCTTGGGGCCCTGGGTGCCACCAGAGGGACCTTGGGGAAAGAACCCGCACCAAACCCTGGGGGTTTTGAAGAGCGTCCCGAGCCCGAACCACCGTCAAAACCACCAGAGACATCCACCCAGCTCCCCCCTGAGCTGTCACAGAGGGAAAAATCGGCCTTGGGGCCCTGCTTACTAGTCCCTGGTGCCGGGAGGTCAGAATTTGGGCTTTTTCCCCCCGGGCACAGATGCAGACAAACAGCCCCTTGGGGAAAAAATTTTGAGGAAAACGTAACTGGCCCCGGGCAGGGAACGGCTTTTCTGGCAAAAGGGAAAACCTGCTCGGGAATCTGGTATTGGGGGCAGGGGAAGGGGTATGACTTTGGGGGAACCCCCTCGGTGTCCCCCCGGGCGGAAAGGCCAAAATTTCCAAGGCCAAAAGCCTGGGGAAATTTGGGCCCACTTCAGGCTTTTGGGTTTGGGATGGGTTGGTTTTTAAAATGTTTTTTTTCTGCTCCCAAAAACCCGGAAGACAGGGAAAGGGGGCTTGGCCCAAAAATGGCCCACTTTTTTCGGGCGTGCAGGGCGTCGAACTGGCAGAAAAAAGAAGAGGTAGGATGAGTCTCGGTGGGGCTGGTGGACTCAGGCCCACGGTGGAGGCTGGAAAACGGGGGCTGAAACCCTGAACATGATCCGGAGACCAAAAGGGTCGGGGAAAAGGGAAAGCTTAGTGGTTTGGGGGGGAGGAGGAAGGGGGGAACGGAGGGTGTGGGCAGTGGTTTTGGGAAACCGGGGGTCCGGGCTTTTGGCCCTTTTTTTTGGCCAATGTTTTCCTCCATTTTTAACTCAAAGGCATTCGGGTTGGGATGGGGACTAGACAAGTTTTTTGGTGGTTAACCCCCTAAGATTCTTGCCTCTAATTAAAGGTTTTTCGGGGAAAGGCGGCATATGAAAACCTGGTGAATCAGAGGCTTGCTCAAAGAAAGGGCCCAGGCTTTAAGGGGCCCCGGACCTTTTTGACGCGATAAGCGGAGCGGGGTTTTTTCCCCACTGACCGGGGCTGGGGGGAAATCATATCACGGACTTTTGCGGGCCCCCCTCCCTTTTTTAGGGTGGGGCCCGTACTGACACAACCCCCCGAGTTTTGGGGAAAATCCCTTATTAAAAACGGCAAAAACACAGCTTTTTTCCCCCCCCAAATCCCTCAAATTTAAAAAAAAATTGGGTGTTTTTTCAAAATTTAAAATGCAAGGTGCCTCTATCAACAAAGCGGATTGTGCCCAAAAATGAAAAAAAAACGGGATCTGGGAAAAGTATACAATAATAAACTGGGGATTTTTTGCAAAGGGAAAAAAAACAACTTTTCGGTGACAACAAAATTGCTGAATTTTAAAATTTTAAAATGGGAAGGTGCCTCTATCAACAAAGCCTGGGCTGGGGAAAATGAAAAAAACACCTATCTGAAAAAGTAAAATGGGTAATTAAAATGAAATTTTTTGCACCTAAAAAAACACCTGAGGTGACGACAAAATTGCTGTAAATTCCCAAATTTTTAAAAAGGGAAGGGGGCTTCTATAACCAAAGCTGGGGCTGCGCAAAAAATGAAAAAACCCCTTTTCTGAAATGTAAAAGGATAAATAAACGGTAAATT
>JAODAL010063053.1:0-19428 GCA_025379985.1 Phyllomedusa bahiana
ATTTTAAACTAATTAGAATCACGCCACCTTTTAGAGCTTTCAGGAGGTACTTTCCACATTAAAGCTAAAATTTAAAAGCCCACACTGATCTGTTTGCCCTCCCCCTCTCCGAGCAGCTCGGGAAAACCCCCAAATCTCCAGCCCAAAAAACCCCGGGCAGCATATAGGAAAGAAGGACACCAACACGGGGAAAATTTAGGGATTCCGGGCGCTTTCAGGGCAAAAACAATTCAAAGAAAACCCAAATTTAAGCATCAACTGGTTTATTAAAGTAAATATAAAACAGAAAGCTACGCGTTTCGCAGGACTCTACCCTCTTCCTCGACACAAAAAAAATATCTTTTGGGCTATTTTTAAATCCCCTTTTTTTTCCTATGGGAAAAAGACTGATAGTAAGGCATGCCCACAAACATATTTTTAAAATGCAGTCCAAAATCCAATGCATTTAACACGCGCCACGCTTCGGATTTGCTTGGCCCAAAGTACATTGACTGTAGGGGAGTCCGTTGAAGAGTTCACATTCGGGCGAAGGCCCGGGCGTTTTAAAATCCCAACTAAAAAAACCCGTGTTGTGTAGACCACAGCACAGACTTTTCTGTTCCCGTCTATGGGCAATATTTACAGTCAATTTTTGCAGTTCAAATACTGAATTTTCTTAAAAATCGACTGAAAAACTGTGCTGTTAACATGGCCTAAAACCCAAATTTGCGAGGGGGTTTTCTCTGGATATTAATGGATTCACCCCATTTCCATGTTGAAGCAGAATGTGTGGAGAATGGACATGTCCAGACATGACCCACTAAGAAATTTTCTGAGGGGGCCCCCTAGAGTAAATTTTCTGAGGGCCCCAAGGAAAAGGTTCCGAGGGCCCCTAAGAAAATTTTCTGAGGCCCACTAAGTAAAAGTTCTGAGGGGCCCCCTAGAAAATGATTTTGAGAGCCCCCTAGAGGAAATGATTTGAGGGCCCACTAGAGGGGAAATTTTCTGAGGCCCACTAAGGGAAAAGATTTTGAGGCCCATAATAAATTTTCTGAGGGCCCCTAGAGAAATGTTTCTGAGGGCCCACTGAGGGAAAAGATTTTGAGGGCCCACTAAGTAAATGATTTGAGGGCCCACAAAAGTAAATTTTCTGAGGGCCCCACTAAGGGAAAGATTTCTGAGGGGCCCAAAAAGGAAATGTTCCGAGGGCCCCCCTAGAGGAAAATATTCTGACGCCCACTAGGGAAATGAATCTGAGGGCCCCAAGTAATTGTTTCTGAGGCCCACTAAGAAAAATTCTGAGGCCCCTAAGGGGAAAAATTTCCGAGGCCCACAAAGGAAATGGTTCCGGGGCCCACTAGGGGAAATGTTTCTGGGGGCCCACTGGAGGAAATGATTCTGAGGGCCCACTGGGGAAAAAATGATTCTGGGGGCCCAAAAATGGGAAAAAGATTCTGGGGGCCCACTAGAGTAAATTTTTCGAGGGCCCACAAGATTTAATGTTTCTGAGGGCCCCCAGTTCAATTTTCTGAGGCCCCATAGAGGAAATGATTGAGGGCCACAGAGAAAATGTTTTTTCTAGGCCCCACTAGAGGAATGATTCTACGGCCCACTAGAGAAAGGGTTCCAGGGCCCACTAAAAAAAGTTTCTGAGGGCCCACAAGGGGAAAATATTCTGAGGCCCACTAGAAAAAAATTTTGAGGGCCCAATAGAGGAAATGATTCTGGGGCCCCCAATAGAGGAAATGATTCTGAGGCCCAAAGGGGAAAATTTTTTCCCTGAGGGCCCACTAATCAATGTTTCGAGCCCACAAAGGGGAAAATGTTTCTGAGGGCCTACTAGGGGAATGATTCTGACGGCCCACTAGAGGAAATGATTCTGACAGCCCACTAGAGGAAATGATTCTGAGGGCCCAAAAGGGAAATGATTCTGGGGGCCCACAAAGGGGAAATGTTTCTGGGGGCCCACTAGGGGAAATTATCTGGGGGCCCAAATAGAGGAAATGTTTCAGGCCCATAGAAAAAATGTTTTAGGGCCCACAAAAGAGGAAATAACGAGGGCCCCCCCCCGGGGAAATGGTTCCGGGGGCCCACTAGGGGGAAATGATACTGAGGCCCCCACTAATTCAATGTTTTTGAGGGCCCACTAGTTTTCAATGTTTTGGGGGCCCACTAGAGGAAATTCTGAGGGCCCACTAAGTAAATGTTTCTGAGGGCCCACTAGAGTCAATTTTCTGGGGGGCCCACTAGGGGAAATGTTCTGAGGGCCCACAGATTTAAATGTTTCTGAGGGCCCACTAGATTCAATTTTTTCGAGGGCCCCTAGGGGAATGTTTCTAGGGCCCACTAAGTCAATTTTTTCTGGGGGCCCACTAGAGTCAATATTCTGAGGGCCCCCTAGATTCAATGTTTGAGGCCCACAAATTTAAATGTTTCTGAGGGCCACAATTCAAAGTTTCTGAGGGCCCACTAAAAAAATGTTCTGAGGGCCCACTAAGGAAATGATTCTGGGGCCCCTAGAAAAAATGATTTCTGAGGGCCCCAAGAAGATTCTGAGGGCCCACTGGGGAAAGATTCTGAGGGCCCACTAGGGGGAAATGAATCTGAAGGCCCACTAAATCAATGTTTCTAAGCTGTACTATGTTAAAAAAATGAATCTGGGGGCCTTCATTACCCCATAAGGTGTAATGGGGGGAAAGTTTAAGACCAAAAATTTCTCTCTAGCCAACTTCCCCCTATGGCGATCTGATCCCCCGCCATCCACCCCCCAAATTTGGCTAACATAAAAACCCGGGGTTTGGCTAAAGAGGGAAAAAACCATTTTAAAATTTATTACCACCTTTTTTCTAAAACACATGGGGTTTTCGAAATCTTTTTTTCAAACACTGGGTATTTTATGTTAACCCAGTTTTGTGTTCAGTTTTTTTCCTGAGAGGCCCTAATAATTTTTTGAAAGGCACCCACCCATCAAAAAAAAAGTTGCTCCTCAAAATTTAAAAAGTCAAATAAATTTGGGGTAAAGAAAAAGTAGATACGGCAGTGGTTAAAAAAGTAGGTTCTTTTTTCTTGTGGTCACGCCTTGTGTAAATGCTGTGGGATGGTCACCAGTTCTGAAAATTTTTTTTCCTTTAGTACTGGTGGAATTTTTAATATTAAATCTTTTTTGACATGTACATCATCGTTTGTAATTTATGTACTAACTTGTACATGCGGTATTCAATATGTAGGCAAGACCACTTTAAAACTATCAAGAAGATTAATTAACCACCGTTACAATGTTAGACATAAAAAAACTGTTGCATAGCCTCTCCAGACATTTTGTGGAGAAGCATCCGGGAGTTGAACCGGTTTTCTATGTTCAGCCAATTGAGAGGGTGGATGGCGAGGATCCAGATCGCCATAGGAAGTTGGCTAGTAGAGAAATTTATTGGATCTATAAGCTTCACACCATTACACCTTATGGGCTAAATGAAGGCCGTTAGATTCATTTCTTATACCATAGTACAGGCTCTCAGAATCATTGATTCTAGTGGGCCTTCAGATTCATTTCCTCTAGTGGGCCCTCAGAATCATTCCTCTAGTGGGCCCTCAGAATCATTTCCTCTAGTGGGCTCTCAGAATCATTTCCTCTAGTGGGCCCTCAGAATCATTTCCTCTAGTGGGCCCTCAGAATCATTTCCTCTAGTGGGCCCTCAGAAACTTTGAATCTAGTGGACCCTCAGAAACATTGAATCTAGTGGGGCCCTCAGAAACATTGAATCTAGTGGGCCCTCAGAATCATTGACTCTAGTGGGCCCTCAGAAACATTGACTCTAGTGGGCCCTCAGAATCATTCCTCTAGTGGGCCCTCAGAAACATTGAATCTAGTGGGCCCTCAGAAACATTGAATCTAGTGGGCCCTCAGAATCATTTCCTCTAGTGGGCCCTCAGAAACATTGACTCTAGTGGGCCCTCAGAAACATTGACTCTAGTGGGCCGTCAGAATCATTCCTCTAGTGGGCCCTCAGCACCATTGACTCTTGTGGGCCGTCTGAAACATTGAATCTTTTGGGCCCTCTTAAACATTTCCTCTGGGGGGCCCTCGTAACCTTTGCCTCTGGTGGGCCCTCAGAATCATTCCTCTAGTGGGCCCTCAGAAACATTTACTCTAGTGGGCCCTCAGAATCATTTCCTCTAGTGGGCCCTCAGAATCATTTCTTCTAATGGGCCCTTAAATTCATTCACTCTAGTGGGCCCTCAGATTAATTACCTCTAGTGGGCCCTCAGATTAATTTTCTCTAATGGGTCCTCAGAATCATTTCCTCTAGTGGCCCTCAGAATCATTCCTCTAGTGGGCCCTCAGAATCATTTCCTCTGGTGGGCCCACAGAAACATTCATCTAGTGGGCCCTCAGAAACATTGAATCTAGTGGGCCCTCAGAATCATTTCCTCTATTGGGCCCTCAGAATCATTTCCTCTAGTGGGCCCTCAGAATCATTTCCTCTAGTGGGCCCTCAGAATCATTTCCTCTAGTGGGCCCTCAGAATCATTTCCTCTAGTGGGCCCTCAGAAACATTGAATCTAGTGGGCCCTCAGAAACATTAAATCTAGTGGGCCCTCGGAATCATTTCCTCTAGTCATACATAACCCCTTCAGGCCCTGCCGTTTAGTCTGCACTGTTCCTTTAACCCCTTACCAACATATCATATGCTGGCATGTCATAATGCTGGTAAGGTTGTAAGGTGCGGCTCACACGCTGAGCCTGGAACATACACGGCATGTGCCAGCTGACGATTACAGCCGAGACCTGCCGCTAACAGCAGGAAATGGAGCTGGCTCCGATCCCTGCTGTTTAACCCTTTAGATGAATAAGATGCATTGTTCCTTACTCCGATCGGCCCTCATGCAAGGCAGCATGGTAGCTGGCCTTCCAGGCAGAAAGTAATAGAACCGCCATCTTGGTACACATTTCTGCATTATTTATAAAATGCAGAAATGTGTACAAGTGATTTCACCCCCTAGTACTCTAGAGGAACTGAATGTTAAGGTAGAAATGAAAAAAAGTTTTAAAACTATTAAAAAATAAGAAATATTAGAAGTTGAAATCATCCCCCTTTTGCCATTGCACAAGTGAAAGAATAAAAAAGTATTAAAAAGTTACTCAGAGTTGGTTCATATGTAAAAGCCTGATCTATGAAAATATATCACATATGCTGAACACCGTAGAAGGAAAGAAACTTTAAAATGCCAAAATTGTGTTTTTTTTACTCACTTCACGTCCCCAAAAAATTGGATCAAAAAGTGATCAAGAAGTTGCATCCATCCAAAAATGGTACCAATGAGAATTACACCTCAGCCCGCAAAAAATGTGCCATCACTCAGGCCCATTGGTGGAAGTACATAAAAGTCATTGGTCACAGAAAATGGTGCTGCAGTGCAAAGTTAAGAGATGAAAAATGTTTTTATTTTTTCAAAAGTATTAAGACATAACCCTACATAATTCTTATCACTGGAATCGTATCAACCTGCGGAACACAGATGACACATTACTTATACCAAAGATGACACATTACTTATACCAAAGATTGAACACCACAAACACAAAACTCCTGTAAACATGGCAATTTTTACTTCACATTTCACCCCACTTAGAATTTTCTTTCAACTTTCCAGTACATTATATAGTACAGCTAAAGGGGTTGTCTCACTACAAGGATTGCTTTTTATGTTAAAGATCTTGCAAAAACAACTCACTTTGCCATGTGTGTCCATTAACAGTGTCCTACCTATTCCTAGATATCCCCTCTTGTATGGGCTGCATCAGCTCCTCTGGTCGCTATAGCTACATACCTGTTTGATCTCTCATGATAGGCTGCCAGCACTGGTTGCTATAGCTAAAGACCTGTCACTGCAGCCTAGTAGAAGCCAGTAAACACGCTCCTGAATTCAAAGTGAAACAAAGAACACAGGATTGAGATAAGAGGAATCAATGTAGTGAGACAACCCCTTTAATGATACCATTAAAAAATACATCTTGTCCTGCAAAAAACAAGCCCTTGTAGGACTATGCAAATGGAAAAATCTAAAACTTATGGCTTTTGGAAGGTGGGAAGAAAAAAAATGAAGAGCCATAATATTATTATGACTATTATTATTGTGACGGGAAGGGGTTAAGATAGTTTCATGGGCTTACCTTCAGTCCTATGTGAAACCACAAAGGTTGTGCCGAAAAGCAAACCCAGTTCTTACTATTATTTTATTTTATAAAATTTGCTTGCAACAAGTCTTTCATGGCCAAAGATACATTTCATGACATATTGTTTAGCAGATTTCATATCAATCTAAACCCCCAGGAAACAGAGCATCGCATCCTTTTCAACTAAGATGTTTGATGCTTTTCTTTTCCTTTTGCAACATGCACTCGATGTCCTTTCCTTTGAGATAGCTGAGACTTGATGTCTGCTAGACGGCAAGTGCAAAGGAAATGCAAATAACTGTCAGGCTTCAGCGTACTTGTTTTGCTAGGAAACAACCTTAGCTGGTGCGATGGTCTGCGTGCAGTCATTGGCTGCTGTTCTCTGCCTGCTGACGACACCCTGTTGCTGGGTGGACTTCAGATCTCAGCAGTTTATTGCTAAACTTGAGAGGAAAAAAAAGAGCAAGAAACAATCAATGTTTTCAGTAAATGACACAAAGTTGTCACAGCTGAGATCGGAGATCAGAAATCTGTGGCTCTCCGCAGTTGTTGTGAGACTACAATTCCCATCATTTACTGACACATCGTACACAGCGATCTTCAAAGTCCGGTTAGCTGACTGTTGTGAATCCCTACATGTCATCAGGGTTCACCTTAGCGCCTCAGCTGCTCCTGCTAAAAGGAGGGCCTCCAAGGACCCGGCCATGGAGGCTTGTGATCACCACAAATCCCAATATTCATTGTATAGAAGTATTGTATAGACACTGTAGAGCACTGCAAAGTTATGTTCACACGGTGTGAGGGATCCGTTTTTGGATCTGTTTATAGATGTGTGTTTGGATCTGTGTTTCAGACCCTAAACGGACCCAAACACTCATCTAGCAATGTGCAGTGTGATTTCCATTGCTTTCAATATAAGACATGCATTGGCGTTCCGAAGAGTGATTGCCGATGCATGTTTTCATGCATCTTTCTGATGCGTCTTTCGGGTCTGTTTAATTCCTTAACAACCGCCCACCGTCTTTTGAAGTCGGGCATTTCAGGTCGCGAGTTTGCGGCGTCCGGCGCCACAGCAGGGCTAGGGACGGGACTGTACTACACATCTCTGTTCCCAGCACAGCTCCTGCAAGCAAAGGGGCGCGGGGGATCGTCACCGCAGCGCAATCAAAGGGTTTCCCCTGCTCTGTCGGGTGATTGGAACACCCGGTGACCCGACAGAGCCCGGGGAACGGCTGCACAGTCAGCCCTGGGGACCTAGAGTAACCCCAGGGCTGTCTGTGTAAGAAGCCATTGATCAGGGCAGACTGTGGGCTGCCCTGATCTCTGCCTGTGTCAGACTGACACAGATTATATTGTATTAGCATATATGAATATGCTAATACTTTACTAAGTGTAAAAAAAAAAAAAGTAACAGTTCTCCCTTCATGGGAGTTCAAAAAACAAAAAACTAAAAAACATAAAAAGTGTAGAAAAAAAATAATAAAATAAAAATAAATATTTAATAAAAAATAATTGTGCATAAATTACACACACAAAAAAACATACACATATTAGTTATCCAGACGACAGTAATAACTTGTAGATATAATCTAACAAGTTATTAAGTGTGAAATGTAAATGGTGTAAAAAAAATCTAAAAAAAACCCCAAAAATGTAAAAACAAATCTTAAAAAATTCTGCAATTATTTAAAAGTGAATTTAAACTATTCCCCCGTAAAGTACAACTTGTCTCGAATTAAACGAGGCCTCATACAACTGCGTCATTGAAAAAATAAAAAGTTACAACTGTTGAAACGCACGGACACCCAGGGTGCCCAACTGATGCTATTTATTACAATGGGTCCATCAGGTTTCCGCTGTGGTGTCGTCATTGAGACAGAAAAAGTAGTTATTCTTTCCGTCATTCCTGGTGGAACATGTGACAGAGATTCCGAATGGAACCTTTGATGCATATGTGAACCTTGCCTAAGAGGATCAAGCCAAAAGGTTATGTAATTGGTGGAAGTACCAGATCTTGCTAAGATCTGCAAAAGATCACCTAGCTCCAAAATTCAGCATGTGGGGGGGATTGTCATGGCAAAAAAAAGCTAGATGGAAAGCACATGAATCCTAAGTGATCTAATTGGGTAGTGTGGGATGATTGAGTGATGCCTCCTGTAACAGTTATCACCACTTGTCACAGACAAAGAGGGACAGGATCCTTGAACTTGGTCTATCACTCTGGCAGATCGCTACAGGCCTCGGCTGAGATGTCAGCATTGGTCAATGTTGAGTGTCCTGGTGTTTGGGAGAACAATGACGAACTGGAATGACAGCAAGAAGTGCGTGGAGGTGACCTCTATACAGACGCATCATCTGATTGGAAGAAAGGCACGTAGTGATCCATTCTGTACTGCAAGTGAAATTAGACGTCACATCCCAAGATCTATGGCTAGCAGCCTTTTATATCAAATTAATAGTTGGAAACAAGGGACTTACATTGTTTTTGCACAGGGGCCCCACATTCAGTGTCCATCCTGTGCAACAGGGCCGTTCCTGGCACGAGTAAGGATTCGTGGCTGAGGGAAGATGTCATGGCGGTCTGGGACAGATGGAGAAGAAAAGAGCAACTCATCAGAGAAGAGAACAACTCATCAGAGATGTCTCCTTAGAGTCACTGGATGTAACTGCACTGTAATCACTTATATGTTTGCAAAACCTTTGTACAACTGGTATCCACCACTGTATGCTCACTGTATGCCGTTAATATTGATTGTAGTATAATGGTTTATATTCAGTAATGTATTTAGTATTATTCAGCCACTGGTGATATGTGGTCTTAGTAGGATTTTGGTAATATTAACCTTGGGATTCTGATTTTGTGTAGCAGTGTCATTTGGTAACTGTATGACTATTATTTAGTAGTTTTATATGTAGAACTGTGTGTTAAAGCTTTTTGCATATTTGAGCACTGGTTGATGGTGGTTTAATGTGTCACAGTGTGGTACAATATGTTAAGGGTCAGGTGAGGGAGAAATTTCTTCATCCTGTCCTGAGTGCAATTGAGCCTAGGAATCACCCTGCTGGGGGGGCTTGTGGTTTCTAAATGGATAGGGAGAAAAATGTGGTAGATCACAGATCAAAATTGTGTAGCACATGCTGGGAAAGATTTAAAACATTAGGAAATAAAACATCCAGGAATAAAACCTGCAGGAGAAGTTGGAAACAGTGTTGGATCAAGAACAATAGCACGTTCTTGTTTTTCTAGTAGGTGTGATCTAAAACAAGGTTGTGTAGCATGCAGAGGCAGTCTATTGTGCAGCAAATTTAACTTTCTGTAAAAGTGTCTGTACATGTGTTATGAACAACAGGAATCCTACTGTCATTTTATCTCCTCCTGCTTACTAGATCAGATGAGGCATGTGTTGTACAATTTCCTAAAACAACTCTCAGGGGTATGTGCTGAGCATACTGCACATGTGAACTTGATTAACTGGAAAGGGTTGATTGCTATCTCTCTAGAAAACTGAGGTTCACTTGGTGGCTGGTGCAGAGTATACTGTTGCCAGCAGGTGTTGCATTTTGTTTCTAGCATTTAGTCCTGTTGTGTCCTATTTTGTCCTATGTTTTATTCCCAGTTAGTTAGAGCCCTGTTTTGACTTTAGTCCTCTGTTGCTTTAGTTTTGTCATCTGTCTGTTTTTCAGTATGTTCTAATCCTGAGGTCTCTTTGGTAGTTTGGTGCTCTGTAGGGTCAGCATAGCTGAGGGACATTAGTAGGGATGTCGTCAGGATGGAATAGGGCCAGGGAGGTCTGGTGTTAGAGCCAGCACTAGAGACAGGTTAAGGACAGTTTTATTGAAAGGTAGTTATTCGGTGAGGTTTAGTTTGGTGTCTTACTTTTGAATTCAAGTCATTTCATTCCATCCCATTCTTGCCCTGTTTGTCATTGGATGATAAGTCCCTAAATTTATTTTTCATACATGCTTCGTATTACTTGCATGTGATTGCTGTTTGGCTTTATCCCATTATTTAAAAAAAAACAAAAAAAAAAAACAACAACTTTGTCACACAAATATATATACACACACAAGTACATACACATATACATACATCTGCATATACACTACTATATACATGCATAACTGAATAAAAAAAAAAAACTCCACATCTGTCCAAATGGCCTCAATGAGGCGACAGAAATCATTGTTTGATAATGATTAATATGTTAAAAATCGGTTGGTTATATTTTTAGCTCTAAATGATTCAGGACTATTTAATATTAATTTTTATATTAATTATTATAATTATCTTGTATATTGTTGTTACTTTTTTATTCTATTTTATATGTGTATATATATATATATATATATATTTAATTTTTTTTTTTTTTGTAATTTTATTTAATTTTGCACATTTTTTCGTATGTATATATTTACGCACGTATATAGTAGTATATATGCAGATGTATGTATTTGAATTTGGTATATATTTGTGTGGAAATATGTGGAGTTTTTTTTGTTTGGTTTTTCTTTTTTTATGCAGTTATGCATGTATATAGTAGTGTATATGCAGATGTATGTATATGTGTGTGTACTTGTGTGTATATATATTTGTGTGTGACAAAGTGTTGTTTTTTTTTTTATGTGTTTTGTATGTGTGTATATATATAATGTGTATATATATATATATATATATAATATATATATTGTAAATATATATATATATAATATATATAATATAATAATATATACAATACATATATAAAGGCTGATATTTCTATCCCTATTGCTACAGTACAAACTTTGTATTACCTTCTTGGCCACGGACTCAGGACAGGTAGGAGCAGGGTCTTTTGTGTGTCTCTCTACCTGGACTCTCCTTGTGCCTCTTTAAATACCTGTATTGCAGATCTTTGCACCTTTCACATGCAGCACATCGTGCTCAGCTGACACAAGTGCACTCAATTAGCATTAATTAGCTGAGTGCAACACACAAGATTTAAACCTCTGTTTTAGCTTAATTTCTCTGTATAGACCTGATGAAACGCTATCCAGCGAGAAACGCGTAGTCCTGTTTTAATCTGATAATAAACTGTATCTATACTTTATCAGTCTAGCACCATCATTCCCTCTTTTTTTTTTTTTTTCCCTTTATCACACTACACTTTAGTTGTGATTTTTAGTATATCACTGATATCTTCCTACCATTCGGCAACGCTTGGAGCCAAGGAAGCGAGGGGGCTGCTGTGACTGATTAATCTACATGCTCTGGGAGAGTTGCACCTCCACCATTGCGCAACAAAATCAGGTTAGTGGGATACTGACCAGCGGATACACTTTTATTCCAGACGATCTACACTAGGAGCGCCCTTTTTTTCTTCTTTTTGTTTTACAGAACTATCTGTCTTACATGCAGAAGTTTTTGAACTTTGAAAATGGTAAAGTTTTCCAAATTTTCACAATATTTTGATATTTTTCACAAATAAACAAGGATTGTGTGTACCAAAATTTATTACTAACTTAAAGCACAATGTGTCAGGGGAGAACAAACTCTGAATCATGAATAGATAAAAGCATTAAAAAGTTATTTCCACATAAATTGACACGTCAGATTTTAAAAGTGGCGCTCGACAAATTGCTGGCTGAGGAGCCGAACACAGGCAATCCTACCAGGAAGGGAACATCGCTCAAGTGAGAGCTTATGTCAATTCTGTTCTCAGCACCTGGACGCTCGTCCCCGGCACCACCTAAGTTGATACCGATCGCTAAGGTATCGGCTTAGGACCTTGGCGATTGGTGATGGCAGTGGCGCTGAAACTAACTGTATGTGCGTCCTCAGAGTACTCTGATGATCCACAGGTAGGACGCGGCTCACCGGACTACAAAGCACAGGCAGTGTGAGCGTCATCACGCTGCCTGACGTTACGCCGCCTGTGAAGAAAGACCAGGAGCAGCGACAGGGAGTGGGGTAAGGTGAGTGCTGTTACTTATTTATTTTTAATTAGCCCTAAACCTGCTGGGGGCCTATAAACTATATATATATACGTGCTGGGGGCCTATAAACTATCTATATACGTGCTAGGCAGGGCTTCGGAGTTAGAGTCGTGGAGTCGGAGTCGGTGGCTATTTTGCAGGAGTCGTCATAAAATGGGCCGACCCGACCCCCAAAAAAATAATTGGGTCCATTAGTTCATGCGGGCAAAAGCAAAAATTTGGGGCCCCCCCCATTACTGCTCCCATAAACTTCAGCCCCCTTCCCCAGGGGGAGGGTAATTGAAAGGGGCAAGGCAACCAAACCCCCCCAAAAAGGGTTCTCTTTCCCAAGGGGAAAAAAGATTTCAAAAATTTTTCACCTGTTCTAAAAAAATTTAAAAAAATTTTTAAACCCTTTAAACAAAAAATGACTGGGGAGGCAAAATTTCCCTTTTATACCCCCGACAAATTTTTAGGTGTTGCCCCGGGTCCCCTTTGGGGCCCCCCCCCCATTATGTAGAGAGGTCGTTCTCCCACCTGGGAAAAAAGAACAGATGTTAAAGGCTGGATTCAGGATCTGAAGAAGGGAAAAACATTTCCCCAGAACAAATTCAAACCCCCACAAATGTTCCTGCGGTTTTTGCATAAACTACAATTTTTTTTGTTTCCAAAGTCAAAATCCAATAAAAATTATTTTACAAATGACAAAGGGGGAAAAGGTAAACAATGTTTGGGGAAATTGTGACTTTTAAACTCCCTACCCCCCCTCCACTTAGCTTTGAGGGTACTGGGTTTTTTTTAAAATACAGTCAAACTTAAAAACCCACGGGTAATAAATTTGACTTTCCCAAGGGGGTTTTCTTTGGTTTTTACAGGTTTTTTCTTTCCCAAAAATCAAAATGGTTAAATTTTTTATTTTTTGTTTGGATTTGGGAAAAACCAAACCTTTTTGGTTTTTAATACTGGCCTTTAAAACCTTTTTGGGCTTTAAAAACCAAAATTTAACATAAACGGGCCAAAATCTTTGGGTCCCCGTTCCCCCTTTTACCTTTCCCCCAATGTTTGGGAGAAAAAAAATTGGGATATAAATTTCAACTTTTTTTTCAACTCAAACCCACAATGTTTCAAAAGGAAACAAAAAAAATTTTTTACCCTTTTCGGGGCGTTCCGGGTTTACCCAAAAAGTTGAATATTTTTTCATAAAGGGGTTAAAAAACCTATGTTACCACTTTAAATACATAAAGGGTTTTCACTTAAAAAAAGCGCCCGGGAGAGGGAAATCAAGGGGTTGGATTTTGGAAAGGGGCGGGGGGGGGGCCCGGGGCTTAAAATATAATAAATTTAAAAGGGGGCCCCGGGTTAAAGCCCCCGGTCCCGCCTTTGGGGCCGCGGCCTTCCGGGCCTGCCCCCGTCCGGGTGGGGCTCCCCCCGGGGGGCCCCCGCCTTGTTCGTTTTGTACTGCCCGGCTCCCCGCCTTTTCCCGTCCGTTTTCTTTTCCCGGGGGCCCCGTTGCAATTCCTTTTCCAAGGCGTCGCCGGCAAACTTTCCCGCCTATTTATAGTTTCCCGTTCGGTGCACCTTCCTCTTTCACCCCTGACCTTGGCTATAAAGGGAAATTCTTGTCCCCCACTCTGGGGCCCTTTAAATTTCAGTCTTTTTCTTGTCCACGCTTTTCCCCTCTGAGCCCTGCCGCCATCTCAGGTCTGTGTTTGACCTTTAAACCCCTTAATGGGGGTCCGTGTCCTTTTGGCATCTGAGCCCTGGCCCCCTCCCCCCGGGGGGTGGTTGGGGGCTCCCGTATCCCCCTTTCCCGTAGGTGCTCTCCTGTTCCTGCCGTGTTTCCCGGTTTTTACCTGTGGGTTAACCCCCCATTTTTTGCCGTATCCCGTTGGGGCATTGTACCCCTTTTAATTCCCTTTTCCGCTGTGTTCCGGGGTAAGTTTTTTCCTGCCCTTTTTTTGGTTTTTCCGATGTTCCTTGGGGCCCCGTCCTTTTTCCCCGGGTGGCCCCCCGCAGGTTTGCCCTCAGGGGGGAGTACCTGGGGGTCCCCCCAGCCCCAAAACCATCCCCCCTTTGGGGGCGGGGTCTGGGGAAAAACCAGGGGGCCCCTTTGACCCAAACTCCCTGGCGTTCCTCCCGCTACCCACCACGCCTCGGGAAACACAGAGGATCCCAAAACCCGGGTGTTTGGGGCCGGGGCTTCGGGGTACTCTGTCAGGCCCCAAACCCTTCAGTATAAACGGGCCCTGGACCCCCCGGGGGGCCCCCGGCCCTTTTAGGTGTCTGCACCCCTGGGCCCCAGCTCATTGGGGCCCTCCCCCAAACTTACTTTGGCCTAGCTCCTTTGGGCCCAGCCCAGGCTTTCTTTGGCCCAGCTCATGGGCCAGCCCAAACTTACGGTTTGGCCCAGCTTCCCTGGTCCCGCCCAGGGGCTTACGTGTTGGGGCCCCAGCTCATGGTCCAGCCCCGAGCTTAAGTTTTTGGGCCCAGCTCATGGTCCCCGCCCCGAGCTTACGTTTGGCCTACCCAGGGGCCAGCCCAAGCTTTCCGGGTTTGGGCCCAGCCATGGACACCCCCCGCTTAAGTTTTTGGCCCCCGCTAAGGGGCCAGCCCAGAGCTTACGGGTTTTTTCCCCAACCCGGGTTTCCCGCCCAAGGGTTTCCCTTTGGCCCAGCTAGGGGCCAACCCCGAGTTTACGGTTTTTGGCTACTTTAGGCCACCCAAAGTTTACGTTTGGCCTTTTCATGGCCAAACCCAGAGTTTACCCTTGGGGTAGCCATGGTCCAGCCCCAAAATTTTTCTTTGGGCCCAGCTCAAGGTTCCCGCCCCGAATTAAAGTTTTTGGGCCCCGCTCATGGTTTCCCCCCAAGTTTACGTTTGGGCCCAGCTCATGGTCCAAAATCCAGGTTTTCTTTTGGGCCCAGCCCCAGGGCCACCCAGGTTTACTTTGGCCTGCCCATGGGCCAGCCCAATTTAAATTTGGGCCCACTCAGGTCCACCCCGAGTTTAAAAATTTGGCCTAGCTCATGGTCCCCGCCCCAACTTACTTTGGCCCAAAACCATGGCCCCCCAGACTTTCGTTTGGGGGCCCAATCATGGGCCACCCCGAGCTTAAGTTTTGGGGCCCAGCTCAAGGCCAGCCCAGAGCTTACTTTGGCCCAGGGTCAAAGGGCAAAACCCAAGGTTTTGTTTGGCCTTTGCTATAGTCCAGCCCGAGGTTTACGTTTTGGGGCCCAGCTCATGGTCCCCCCAAGTTTACGGTTTTGGGCCCAGCCAGGGCCAACCCAGAGTTTACGGTTTTCCTAGTCATTCCAGCCCAGAGTTTCGTTTGGCCTAGCCATGGTTTCCGCCCAGAGTTTTCGTTTTGGCCTTTGCTCATGGGGCCAGGCCCCCGATTTAAGTTTTGGGCCCAGCCATGGCCCCCAAAAGGTTTAAATTTGGGGTAGCTCATGGGCCAGGGCCCCGAGTTTTTTTTTGGCCTTTGTTTACGGTCCCGCCCCCGAGCCTTCTTTTAGTCCCCCCGGGTTTACGGGCCCCCCTGAGCCCTGGTTTCCCCCCGGCTTAAAAGGGCCCCCCCGGGGCCTTTGGTCCCCCCTGGCCTTAACCCGGTCCCCCCCCTGACCTTTTGAGCCCAAGGTTACCGGCCCAGCCCTGGACTTCCCGGTCCCCGTGGCCTTACGGGCCCGCCCCGGGCCTTTTGGGGCCCCGTGGCCCTTTTCCCGGGCCCCCCCCTGAGGTTTCCCCCCCCATTTTGTTATGCCCTGCTTGTTCCTTTCCCCTGCACCCCCGTTTCTAGGTTTTCCCATACTGGGTATTATAAAAGCCCCTTTCTTGGGTTTTGGGGGTTCCCCCCTAAAGTTGCGGGTCCCCCGGCCCATGTGGGAAAGCCATTTGTGATTTTGGGGGGGGGAGGGGGCTTTTGAGGGGGGGGTACTGTCCGGGTTTCTTCCCGGGCCCGGGGGTTGGACCGTTTGGCCCGTCCGGCCGCCTTGTCCCCTGCTGGGGCTCCCTTTTGGGAGGGGGCCCAGGCCTGTGTTCCTTTCTATTTCTTCCTGGCCCGTCCAGTTTGGTTCTTCCTGGGCCCTGTTGTGCACTTCCCCCTAAGGCCCCAGGGGCCGGGGAGTTTTTCCCCCTATTTTTGGTTTCCCTTTCTGTGCACCTTCCTCTTTACCCCCCGCCTCTGGCTATTTAAAGGAAATTCTTGTTCCCAATCTGGGTCAGTTCTTGCAGGCTTTTCTGTGTCCCAAAAGCGTTTTTTTATCTTGAGCCCCTGCACTCCAGGTTTTGCTGTTTTAAACCTTTAAAAACCGGGGATTTCTGGTCCATGGGCTTGGTCATTGAATCCTGGCCCTCCTTTCCTCGTTCTGTGGGCTCCGGGACCGGCCCGGGTTCCGGGAGGGGCCCCTCCCTGTTCCCGCCGTGTTCCCGGGGCCCTTTCCTGAAGTTTACCCCTCCATTTCTGCCCTATCCTGTGGGCATATGTCTTTAAACCCCCTGGACCCTTTCTGTGTTCCGATACTTTTACCCCGCCCTGCTTAAAGTTCTTTTATGTTTCCCTTCCCCTTTCCCCCGGCCCGTCACCCGGGGGAGGCCAGTCAGGGGGATGAACCCCGGGGGCCCGCACCAATCCCCTCCCCCTTTGCGGGGCTTGGCGAAGACCAGGGGCCCCCTTTGACTCCTTCCCCCGGCGTGGCCTCCAAACTAAACCCCCCTCGCCTGCGGGGGGATCCCCAGGGATCCACACCCTTGGGCTGGCCCGGGCGGGGGCTTCGGGTTTCGTCTGTCCCCGGGCCCCCCGTTAAAAAATATATAAAATATGGCTGGGGGGGCCCATAAACTATCTATTTTACATGGGGGGGGCCTATTTAAAAATTTTATTATTCGTTTGGGGGGGGTATTAACCCCATCTATATACGTGCTGGGGGCATTAAAAATATCTTTAAAAGTGCGGGGGACCTATAATCTCCAAAAAATGCACGGGGGAAACCCATAAGCTAAACCCCTACATAAAGTGATGGACGGCCCCAAAAACTACCTTAAAAACGGGTAGGGGACCTTTTAACCTGGGCTATATACCCACTTGGGTACTTTTGACCTATAAACCAAAACCCAAATGGGGGGGAAAAAATAAACTTTAAAATCCACCTTTTGGGGAACATAAAAACTTACTGGGGCACCTTTTTTACCTACACTGGGGGGGCATGGAAATTTTCTGGGGCAAACCTTTTTACCAAAACTAGGGGGCATTAACTTACGGGGCACCCTATTTTTACAATTTTGGGGCATAAAACCTCTGGGGGACCCTATTAAACCCATACTGGGGGACATTAACTTACTGGGGGAACCCCATACCATACACTGGGGACATAAATTACTGGGGCCCCCCTATTACCTTTATGGGGGGCATATAACTTACGGGGCCCCCTATTAAACCTACATTTTGGGGACATATAACTTACTGCGTTTAAAAACCTAATAGTTGTTTTAAACCCGGGGGGGTTTAAGGGGCCCCCAAATGGATTGATAAAGGGGTTAGCAACGACTTCCGGGGGCTTTGGGAAAGCCCCGCTAAGTGGGGGCGGGGCTAAAATTTTCAGAAAGGGGGGGTACATCCCCTTTTAATCCTTTTTTTTTTTGTTTTTGGGTTTCGCTTCCCCGAAATTTAAGTTCATTAAAATGAACACTATGTTAAAAAATAAAGAGAGGGGCATTTGCATGCAATTCCAAAGGCTCGTTTCAATTTTGGAAAATCATTTACAAAAAAAAAAAGCAAGCTCCGTCCACTATAAAGATATATTAAGAAATTTAACAGACAAAAAAAAATTTAAAACCCCAAGTGATATAGTTTAAAATTAACATTTTACTGTTTTAGGGCAAAACACCTCCTTAATTATTTAAAAAGGTAAATGGGGTGGTACAGTAAAGGCCCCCCCTCAAGTGCTTATGTATCAGGAAGGGAGTAGGCTGGGAAATTTTAGCCCTAACAAGGGAGTCCCCTAATATTTGTCATATGGGCTCCAAATGTAAATGGGGGAAAAATTTTTTCCCTGGGAAAAATAAATTTTTTTCTTTGGGTTTTTTCAACAAAAATGGTATTTACAAAACGCAAAACAAAATAAATTTTTCCCCGGGTAAAGATTCTGTAAAACCCGGGGAGCTGGAGGGTTTTCCGGGGAGAGGGGATGGGCAGGGAAAAATCCTTAAGGACAATTTCAGTTTCCCCCTTTTTCCCCTTTTTTTGTGTGACGGGTTTTTGGGGAAAAACAGTAGAGACCAAACCCTTAAACCCCTTTTCCCAAGGGAAAAAAGAAAAATTTTATAATAAAATAATTTTAAAAGATAAAAGAAAATTTGAAAATGAAAAATAGAAATTTGAAAAGAATTAAATATGAAAAAGAAGTTGAAAAAAAAGTTAACAAAAAAATTAAAATTAAAAAAACAAAGAAAAAAAACCCCTTTTAATGTTTTTTCCTAAACTCAAGGGAAATCAGAAAAACCTTTCCCCTTTTTTTTGGGCAATTAGGGGAAACCCAAAAATTTTTTATATTTGCCAAAAGCCCCCGAATAATGAGAGAGGGGAAATTTTTTTTAAAATTTTTTTTTTAGTTTCTGTAAAGTTTAAAAAAATTTCCCTACAATTTTATTAAATTTTTTGGGGGTTTGCCCCTTAAACTGTAGGGCTTTGGGGCCCAAAAGGTTTTTGGTCCTTCCAAAAAAAGCTTTCGCACAATTGTTGGGAAATTTTTGGGCCCCTTCCCCCTGACAGAAAATGGTGTAACGGAGCCATGTTTTTTAGGGCGCCTTGCTTTATGCCTGCCCCTTTTAGCTTTGCCCCTAATTTTTAATTGGGTGAGAATCAGGGCTTTTTTGAAAGGCCCCCCCAAAACTTGACCTTTAAGCCCCTTTGTTTTATTTTGGGAGGAGCTTGGGGCACCCGTCTATTTTGGGGTAACCCATATTACTTTTGGGCCCTAGGCCCAAAATTAAAATTTTATCAGTTCTTATCTAAAAACACTAAAAATTTTCTTTTTTTATGTAAAACCCTTAAAACCCCATACACACTATTTAAAAAAAACCGGGTTTCTAACCTCAACCCTTTAAAAACCCCTTTTCTTCTAAGGAAAGGGTTGTCCTTTACTATTATCAAGTTTTGGTGGAAAAAAACCCCCATTAACAGGAAAACCCTTTTATATACAAAATTTACTAAACTCCAGTAAGGGATCCCAAGCCTCCACTTGGGGTCTCTCTAATTTAATTTGGACACAAAAAAAATAAAGGCCCCCCTTTTGGGGCAACCCTCTGCACCCGGGTTTAAATTTTTA
>JAODAL010063054.1:0-19427 GCA_025379985.1 Phyllomedusa bahiana
GGGGGGGGAAGAGGGGAGGGAGAAGGAGCGGGGGAAGAAGGGGGAGAAGAGAGAGGAAGGAGAGAGGGAAGGGGAGAAGGGAAGGGAAAAGGGGAGGGAAGAGGGAAAAGGGGAGACAGGAAAGGGGGGGGAGAGGAGGGGGAGAGGAGGGGAGAGAAGAGGAGAGGGAGAGAAGAGGAGGGAGAGAGGGGAGAGAAGAGGAGAGGGAGAGAGGGAGAGGAGGAGGGAGAGAGGAGAAAGAAGAGGAGGGAGAGGGGGAGAGGAGGAGAAGAGCAGGAAGCGAGGAGGAGAGGCGAAGGGAGCAGGAGAGGAAGGAGAGAGGGAGGCGGGCGAGGGAGGAGAGGGAGAGAAGAGAGAAGAGAGGAGAGGGAGAGAGGTGAGGGAGCAGGAGGAGGAGGAAGAGAGGGAAGGAGGGGGGAGCGAAGGAGGAGGAGCAGAGGAAGAGGGAGAGGGAAGTGAGAGGAGAGAGGGAGGAGGAGAGCGAGGGAGGAGGAGGAGGAGGAAGAGGAAGGGGCAGAGGGAGAGAGAGAAGAAGAGGGGAGAGGGAGAAGGAGAGAGAGGGAGGAAGGGAGAGAGGAGGAGGGAGGGAGAGGGGAAGAAGAGGCGGAGAGGGTAGAGGCGGAAGGGGAGAAGGGAAGGGAGAGGAGGAGGGCAGAGAGGAGAAGGGAGGAGGAGAGGGAGGGAGGAGGGAGCGGGGGGAGGGAGCAGAAGAGGGAAGGAGGGGAGGAGGAAAGGAGGGAGAAGCTGAGGGAGAGGCGGAGGAGGGAGCGAAGAGGGGCGGAGGAGGAGGAGGGGAGGAGAGGAGCGCCAGGGAGAAGGGAGGAGAGGGAAGGGAGGAGGAGGAAGGCAGGATGAAGGAGGAGAAGGCACGAAAGGAGCAAGATGAGAGGAGAGAGGCAGAGAAAGAGCAGGAGAAGGAGGGAGGCAAGAAGGAGGGAAGGGCGGGGAGAGGGAGAGGGGGGGAGGGAGAGGCAGAGGAGGGGAGAGAAGAAGAGGGAGCAGGAGGAAGGGAGCAGGAGGAGAAGAGAGGGGCAGACGGGCGAAGGGGAGAGCAGGAAAGAGAAGGAGAATGGGGAGGAGAGGGAGGAGGAGATAGATAAAGAGGCATGAAAAGAATGCGGCAAGGCAAGAGGAGAAAGGAGACAAAGAGAAAAGGAAGAGAGCAGAGGCAGCATGCGAAGGAAGAAATAACATAGAGAAGAGAGAAGAATGAGCGAAGGATGAAAGAGAGAGAGAGAGAGGCGAGAGAGGAGAGAGGCAGAGGAACAAGAGACGTCAGACGAGGGCGGAAGTGCAGAACGACATGAGTATAGAGAAGGAGAGGAGGAGAGAAGACGCGAGCGAGAGAGGGGAAGAAGAGTAAGTAAAGCGGCAACGAGAGAATGAAGACGAGAGAGAGCGAGCAGAAAAAGAGCAGCAGAGGGAGAGAAAAACGAAGAGTCAGAGAGAGAGGGAGAGACGAGGCATACGAGGAATGAGAGAACTTAGAGAGAAAGAAGGAGAGAAAGAAAGCAGAGACACAGAGAGCGAGAGAGGAGAAGCAGGGAGAAAGGAGGGAAGAGTGAAGCGAAGGAGACAGAGAACGAAGGATGACGATAGAAAGGAGGCGGGACGAGAGAGAGACGCAAGAAGGAAGAGAAGAGAGAGAAGAACAGAGGAGGAGAGTGATAGAGAGAGCCGATAGCGAAAGGAGACGGTGACGAAGAGGAGAGATCGGAAGAAGAGGAGAGAAAGCGAGAGAGAGCGATGAGAGATAAGGTAGGGGAGAGGCGATGTAGAGGAGAAGAAAAAGAGAGAGCAAAGAGCGAGAGAGACGAGGTAGAGACGAGGAGAGAGAGCACAGCGACAAGAGAGCGAGAGTAGCAGAGAAGAGAGCAGACAAGCGCAAGGAGGATAGCAAAAAAGATGAAGAGAAGAAGCGGAGCGAGGTGAGAGAGCAGATAGAGAGAGAAAGCGAGGAAGCAGAAGAGGAAAGAAGGAGAAGCAAGGAGAAGGAGAAGCGGCACGACCGAGAAGAAAGAAGAAGAAAGGAGGCACGAGCGCAAGAGGATGGAGAAGGAAAGGAATATTCAGTATTCGAAGAGCAGGGAGAGAAAAGACTAGAGGCGAAGCGTAGCAGAGAAAGAGAAATGAGAAGAGAGGAAGCGACAGGAGAAAGAGAGGAGGAATGTGATAAGAGGAGGCAAGCGAAGACGAGGAGAGAGAAGAAGCGAGGAGAAGGAGAAAGAAAAGACACAAGAAATCAGAGAACGAATGGAGAGAAGAGAGCGAAGAGTCCGAAAAAGGAGAGAGAGGGACGCAGAGAGAGAGACGAGAGAGAGAGCGAGGAGAGCGGCCACGAACGGAAGAGAGATCGAGAGAAGAGAAGGGAGGAAGGAGAGGAGGAGAAGAAAAGAAAGAAAAAAGTAGGAAGAAGACGAGATAAGATAAAGAAGAGAGAGGAAGAAGAGAGTGAGAACAGGGGGGGGGTAGGAGAGAGAACGCGAGCAGGAGCAGAAAGAAGACAAAGGACGAGAAGACGAACGAAGGAGAAGAGAGAAGAAAAGGCGGAGATGAAGATAGAAAACGAGGGGAAGAGAAGAGAAAAGATATAACTAACAACAGACGAGACGATGAGAGGAGAAGAGAAGAGAGAGAGAGAAAGGCAAAGAGGAAAAGAAGAGAGAAGACGAAACGAAAGGAGAGAGAGAGAGGAGGAGAGCGAGGACGCCGAGAAAAGCGCAGAGAGAGAGAGAGAAGAGAGTGAGAAAAGGAGAACGAGAGATAAAATAGAGGAGAAGTAGAAATGGAAGTAAGGGTACATGACGAAGAGAAGGTAGAAGAGAGACGAGAGGAGAAAGAGAGAAGACGGAACAGAGACAAGAAAAGAGAAGAGAAGAGAGAGGAGGAAGAGAAGGCGGAGCGAGCGAAGTTAAGAGAGAAGACAGAGAGAGAGCCAGGGAGAGAGAAGACGAAAGAGGAGAGCGGTAGACGAGAGAGAGAAGAGAAGAAAGGAGAGAAGAGTAGAAAAAGAGGGAGAAGAGCGCGAGCCGACGAGAGCCGAGGAGAGGAGAGATGAAGCGAGATAAGCGGAGAAAAAAGAGGACGGAGTAAGCAGAGGATAAAATAAGAAAGAGAAGGAAAAAGAGAGGAAGTCGGAGAGAAGAGTAGAAGAAGAAAGAGCGAGACAATGCAGAAGGAAAGAGACGAGAAGCGCGGAGGAAGGAGGGAGAGAAACAGGAAAGAAAAGACAGAGAAGAAGAAGAGGAGAAAGGAGAAGAAACAAGAAGATTGAGTCAGAAGAGAAGAAAAGAAGTAGAGAGAGATGCGAGGCGCAGAGACGCGACGAGGAGAAAGGAGAGCAGACCGAGGAGCACAGAGAGAGAACAGAGAAGAAAAGAGAGGCACAAAGCGAAGAAGGATAGAGGGCGTCAAAGAGCGAGAACGGAGAAGAAGACGGAGAAGCGAAAGAGAGAACGACAGAAGAGAGCGAGAGAGAGCAGACGAGCGGAGAGGAGAGAGGGCGCGAGACAGACGAGAGAGGAGCGGAAGATGAAGAAGAGAGTAGAGAAGGGAAGGGAGACGAAGAAGCCAAGAGAAGAAGGAAGAGAGGCAAGTAGAGAGAGAGGGGAAAAGAAGAAGAGAGCCGAAAGAAGAAATGAGAGAGGTAGAGTAGTAAAGAAGAGGATGAGAAGGAGGACGATCGAAGAGTGCAGACGAAGAAAGCAGAGAGAAGCAGAAGAGAGAGAGAATGAAGAAGGAACGGAGAGCAGCGGGGGCGAGCGGAATAGGGAAGAGGAGGGAGAGAGAGAGAGGTAAGAGCGCAAAAGCGAAGAAAGGGAGAAGAGAGGAGGAAGATAGAGAGAGAGAGGGAAGAGGAGAGAAGAAAGAATGAAGAAAGAGAGCGAGGAGAAGAGAAGAAAACAGCCTGAAAGAGAGCGCTGAAGAGAACGAGAGGGAAGAAGGGAGAAGAGAATGAGGAAAGAAGGAAGGGGAAAGAGAGAGAAGGGGAGAGAAAGGAGGAGGGCAAGGAAAGAGAGAGCGGGGAGAGAGAGAAGAGAGAGAGAAGAGAAGCGGAGAGGAGAGGAGAAGAGCAAGAGAGGAGACGACAGCAAGAGGAGAAGAGCGAAGACGAAAAGGAGCGAGGAGAGAGGCGAGAAGAGCTGAGAGAAAAAAGCAGAAGATGAGAACAGAAATGCAAGGAGGAAAGGAGAGAGAAGTGAGACAGGGAGAGAGACGAGCAGGAAGAGAGCGAGGCGCAAGAAAAGGGAGAGTGAGAAGGAAACGAGGTAGCAGAGAGGAGGAAGGACGAAAAGAAACAAGAAGACGCAGAGAGGAAGATAGCGAAGGGAGAGAGAGTACAAGAAAGGAAGACGCGCAAGAAGAGGACCAAGGGAAGACAGATGGAGCGGAGAAAGAGAAAGAAGAGGAGAGTGATGAAGAAAGGGAGTACGCAACGAGTAGGAAGAGACATAGAAGAAAAGAAAAGAGAGAGGAGAAGAGCAAGGAATAAGAGGGAGCAGAAGAAGAGGCGAAGAGAATAGAGAGTCAGAAAGGAGAGAGGGAAAGAGAAGGAGAGAAGAGTGAGAGAAGCAAAGGAGAATGGAGAAGAAGTAGGGACCTAGACAGAGGAGGAGAGGAGAGACGAGGAGTTAGAGGCGAGAGGAGACAGAGGAATGCAGATGTAAGAGAGGAGAGAGCACGGAAGCAACGAGATTGGGGAGCAAGGAGTATGCGAGAGAAAGAGGAGAGAAAGAGACAGAAGGATAGGAGAGGACTACAGATGGAGGAGGAAGAAGGAGAGCGAGAGAGCAAGAAGAAAGAGCGACAAGGCAAAGATAAGAGGAAGGAAGAGGAGAGGAAGAAAGAGGACGAAGCGGAAAGACGTAGGCACGGAGAGATGAAGAAGTATGCAGAGTAGGTGAGAGAGAAGAACGCGAGAGTAGAAGAAAGTAAAGGAGAGAGGAAAACGAAAAATAGGAGACAGAGAAAGAAGACGGACAAGACGAGGAAGCAGAGATAGGAAATAAGGCGAAGAACGGCGAGAGAGACGAAAGAGAGCAGAGAGAGAGTGAGAGAGGAGGAGAAGACAACACCAGAAATCATAGAGTCGGTGTTCGAGTTAGAAGGCGAAGAGAGAGAAACGATGGAAAAGAAGGAAGAACAAGAAGAAAGAGCGGATGAAAGGAGAGAGAGAGAAGGGAACAGAGGAGTAAGAGTAGCAAGACGCGAGGAAGAGAGCAGAGAGGAAGAGGAGGAGAAGAGAGGAGAGAGACGAGAGAAGAAGAGAGAAGACGCGAGAAGATAGAAAGAATAGCGGAACATGAAACAGCAGGAGGCGAGAGGAGAGGAGAGAGAGAGAGAAAGGGCGAAAGAAAGAGAAAGAGAAACGAAAAGAGTAAGAGTGGCGGAGGAGAAAGAGGCAGAGGAGGAGAGAGAGGAAGAAGAACAGAGAGCAGAGGAAGAGAGTAGAGAAAGGAGCAGAGAAGACGAGAAGGGAGGTCGAGAGAGTGGAAGGAGGAGAGAGGAGGAAGGAGCAAGTAGACGCGAGAGAACAGGGAAGTAGAGGAGAGAGGAAAGAGAGAGAAAGATGGAAGAGGACAGAGAAGAGAGTGCAGGGAGACTAAGGAGGAGAAGAGGATTAGAGATGGGAAGAAACGGAAAGAAAGGAGGACGCGAATTATAGAGAGTAGGAGAAAGGAGATGGAGATAAGAGAGAGAGAAGGAAAGAGTGGAATCAAGAGACGAGACGCTGAGCGGCTGAGAAACGAGCTCAACGGAAGAGGAGCACGGAAAAAAGAAAGATAAGGAAGAGGAAGCGAAGAAGGAAGAGAGAGAAGAGAAGAAAGAGGCAGAGAAGAGAAGAAAAGCAAGACGAAAGATGCGGCGGAGAAAAGACGAGAAAGAAAAGAGGCAGTAGAGACAGAAGCAGAGAGCGCAGAACAGGAGGAGGAGGTCGAGACGAGAGAAATGAGCGGTAGACAGAGCAAAGGAGGCAGTAGGAGGAGTAAGGAGAAGAGAAGAAAGAGAAGAGGAGAGCCGGGAAAAAGAAGAAAAAGAGCGAGACCAGAAAGAGAGAGAAAGAGAAGGAGAGGAAACGAGAAGAAAGCCAACGAAGACAGACGAGAGGGAGGAAGGGAGGAAAAAAGGTACAGAGAACATAAGAGAAAGGAGAGGAAAGGATAAAAAAAGACGAACGAGGAAGCTAGGAGAAGGAGGAGAGAGAATGAGAAGGAAAAAAAGAAGAAAGGAGAGGAGGAGAGAGAAGAGCAAGAGAGAGTATAGGAGGGGAGAGGAGAGAGAAGCAGAGAAGGGAGAAAGAAGAGAGAAGAGAAGAGGGAGAAGGAGAGTAAGAAGAGAGGGACGAGAGATGAAAGAAGCGCGAGAGCGCAGGAGAAAGAGAGAGAGGAAACGGAAGGTAGGAGCTGAGAGAACATAAGCGAAGAGACAGAAGCCCAGGGAGAAGAGAGCGAAGAGAAGCCTAAAAAGAGATAAAATTAGGAAGTAGAGAAGAAGGAAATGGAGGAATAGATAGCGAGAAGAGAGAGAGAGAGCGAAAGCGTAGAGAAGAAGAGAAGAGATAAGAGGAAAGGAGAAATCGAAGAAGGGAGAGGTCAGAGAAGACGAGAGAGAAAGAGACGAGAATAACGAGAGCGAAAGAGAGAAGAGAGACGGCAGAGAGTGAGAGCCAGAAGAAAGACGGACGCAAGATAGACGTGAGGACGAGGAAAGAGAAGATGAAGACATGAGAAAGGAGAGAAGAGAGAGAGAGAGAACAGAGAGAGGAGAGGAGGAGAGAAGAGGAGAGACCGGTAAGTAAGAAGGAGAGCAGAGAGAAGGCGTGAAGAGCCCAGAGAAGATAGAAGAGGCAAAACGAGCCGAAGCAGCGGAGAAAAAGATAGGAGAGACAACGAGAGAGAGGGCACGATGAGATGGCGAGAGAGAGAGGAGAAGTAGGGATAGGAGAGAGAAGAAGAAGGCAGAAAAAAGAAAGCCGACGAGCGAGAAGGGGGAAGGCAGAGACAGAGGAAGAATGTGAGGAGAGCCGAAGACAGAGGAGAAAGAGAGAAGGAGAAGAGAAAAGAGAGCGAGAGAGATGAGCGCAGGAGAAGCGCGGAGACGATGAAGGAAGAGCGGAGAGAGAGAAGAAGCGAGAGCGATAGGGAAAGTGAGATAGAGAGGAATAGAGAGAAGAGAAGAAGAGAAGGAAGGAAAGCAAGGAGAACAGGTAGAAGAGCATGAGAGAGGATATAAGAGCGGAGGAGAAAGCGAACGGAGGCTGTAGATGGCAAGAGAGACGAGAGAGCAGGGACGGCACAAGAAAGAACGGAAGAACAGACGGAAGAAGAGAAGAACGGGAGAGTGGCCAGAAACGATGAGAAGGAAGAAAACACGAAAGAGGAAGCGCAGGTAAGAACGAAAAAAGGAAGAAGAGAGACGAAAGACGAAGAGAAGAGGAGACTGACGTGAAAAGAAGAGAGAGGAGAGAGGAACCGAGAGAGAGGCCAAAGCAGAAGAAGAGAGAGAGTGACAGCCAGAGACGAAGCGAGAAAAGTGCAAGAGGAGAAGAGAAAGTGAAGAGGAACGGAGGAAGAGGAAGGCGGAAAGGAGAGAAGCAAAGAACAAAATAGAGCGACGGAAGACGGAAGAGACGAAGAGGAACAGAGCTGCTAGAGAGAGAAAAGAGAGAGAAGAATGCTAACGTCGGGAGGAGAGAGAGAGAAGAGAGGGAGAAGAAGGCAAGTAAGAGAGAGATTGAGAAAGCACAGGAGAAGAAGAAGAGGAGAAGAAGAGCAAGAGAATGAGCAGCGAGATGAGGAGGCGAAGAAGTAGGAACGCGGAGGGGTAGGAGAGAAGACGGAGAGCGCGCCAGCGAAAAAGTAAACGAAGAGAGAGAGAAGAGAGTGAAGCGAAGAGGAAGGAGGAAAGAAGCAAAGAGAGATGGAGAGGGAGAGAGAGAGAAGAAGAAAGAAGAACGGTAGAGTAACGAAGGAGGAGAGAGCGAAGAAAGCGGTGAGAGGAGCGAGAGACGAGAGAGAAGTAAGAGGGAAGGAGGCGGAGAAGCAGAGCCGAAAACGTAGGAGGAGAGTAAAAAAGAAAGGTAGAGTAAAATGACGAGGAGAGAGGAGGAGATGAGAAGAGAGAAAGGTAGAGGAAGGAGGATGAGAGTGAGAAGAGACAAAGAGGAGAGAGGAAGTAAGAAGACAGCGACGCAGAGAGAGAGAGGAGTAAGGTAGACAGACGCGCCGCGGAGGCAGAAGAGAGGAGAGGCGAGACGAAGTACGAGGCGAGAGAAGAAACAAGAGAGAGAGAGAGCGTAGGAGAGAGAGAAGAAGAGGAATGAAAAGAAGGAGAGGAGAGAGACAGAAAGATAGAGAAAGAAGAGAACGAAGAGGAGCGGGGGGGGGGGAGCAAGGAGGGGGAGGGGGGGAGGCGGGGAAAGGGGGAAGGAAAAGAGGGGGAGGAAAGGGGAGGGGGACAGGAAAGGGGGGAGAGGGGAGGGGCAGCGGGAAAAGGGAGAAAAAGGGGGAGCGGGGAAGGGAGGGGGGGAAAAGGGGGAGAGGAGAAAAAGGAGGGAGCGGGGGGGGGGGGAGAGGGGAAGGAAAGGGGGGAGGGGAGAGGGGGGAGAGGAGAAAGGGGAAAAGGGGGAGAGAGGGGGAGAGGAAGGGGGCAGGGCGGGGAGGGGGGGAAGAGGGGGGGGGAGGGGGAAGAGGGGGGAGCGGAGGGGAGGAAGGGAAAGGGTGAGGAAAAGGGGGAAGGGGAAAGAGATGAGGGTGGGGACGGAGAATGAGGGGGGGGAAAAAAGGGGGAGAGGGAAGAGGGGAAAAAGGGGAAAAAGAGAGGAGAGGGCGGCGAAGCGGGAAGCAGAGAGAGAGGGGGAGGGGGGCGGGAGGGGGGGGAAAAAGGGGGAAAGGGGAGAAAGGGGGGGAAGGGAAGGGTGGGGGGGCAGTGGGGAGAAAAGGAAACGGAAAGGGGGGAGAGAGAGGAGGAGGAACCGGGCGGGCCGGGGCTAGGCCCGGGAAAAAGGGAGGGGGGGACCAAAACGGGGGCAGAAGGAGGGAGAGAAAAGGACGGGGGGAGAGGGGGAGGGGGCGAAGGGGGGAGAGGGGGAAAAGGGGGAGGAAGAGGGGGGGGAAGGGGGGAAGGGGAGAGGGAAAGGGGCGGGGGGGAGAGAGAGGGGAGGAGAAAAGGGGAAGGGGAAGGGGGGGAAAAAGGGACGGGGGGAGAGAGAGGGGGGGAAAAGGGGGACGGGGGGCAGGGGGGGAAAAAAGGAAAAAGGGGGCGGGAGGGGGGGAGGAGAGGGGAGGGGGGGAGGGAGGGAGGGGAAGGGGGGGCAGGGGGAGAAGGGAGGCGATAGGGGAAGAGAGGGGGACGGAAAGAGGGGGGGGGGAGAAGGGAGGGGGAGGGAGAGGGGGGAGGGGGGGAAGAGGAGAGGAAAGGGGGGGGGGGAGGGAAGGGACGCGGCTGGGGGAGGGGAGGAGGGGAGGGGAGAGGGGAAAAAGGGGGGGGGGTGGAGGGGGAAAATGGGGGGGAGAAGGGAGGGGGGGCGAGGGGGAGGAGGAGGGGGGGGAGGAGGGGGGGGAAAGAAGGAGCAGGAGGAGGGGGGGAGGAGGGGGGTGAGAAAAGGGGGGGCGAGGGGGGGCAGAGAGAGGGAAAAAGGGGGGCCGAGCGGGGAAGAGGGGGAGAGGAGGGGGGCGGCAGACGAAAAGGGGGGGAGGGCGAGAGAGAGAGGAAGGGGGGTCGATTTGGGGAGGAGGGAGGGGAAGGGGAGGGAGGGAGAGGGAGGGGGGAGAAGGGAGAGGAGAGGGAGGGGAAAGAGGCAGGAAAGGGGGGGGAGAGAAAGGGGGGAACCCCAGGGGAAAAGGTGGGGGGGGCGGGGGGGGAAGGGGGGGAAAAGGGGGGGGGAGGGGGCAGAGAGGGCAGGGAGAAGGAGAAGCAAGAGGGGGGAAAGGGGGGAGCGGAAAGGGAGGGGAGGGGAAAGGGGGGCCCCAAGGGGAAAAGGGAAGAGGGAGAGGAGGGAGGGAAAAGAGAGGGGGGAGGAAAAGGCGGAGAGGGGGGAGAGGGGGAAAGAAGAGGAGGAAGGGAGGAGAGGAGGGGAGATGGGGGGAGGGGGGGAAAAGAGGGAAAAGGAAGGGGGGGGAGGAGGGGGGGGAAAAGGGGGGGATGGGAGGGGGGGCCCAGAGAGGAGAGGGGGAAAAGGGGGCGGGGGGAGGGGGGGAGGGGGAGAGGAGAGGAGGGGGGGGGAGGGGCGAGGAAACGGGGAGAGAGAGAGGGAGGAGGGGAGGGGGCAAGGAGGGAGGAGGAGGGGGAGGGGAGGGAGGGAGAAGGGGGAGAGAGAGGGGGGAAACAGCCGGAGCAGGGGAGAAGGAGAGGAGCGAGCGCGCAGAGAGAGAGAGGAGCGAGCGGGCAGAGAGAGAGAGGGGTGCGAGCGGGCAGAGAGAGAGAGGGGAGCGAGCGGGCAGAGAGAGAGAGGGGAGCGGGCAGAGAGAAAGAAGCGAGCGGGCAGAGAGAGAGAGGAGCGACGCGCGCAGAGGAGAGAGGAGGAGCGAGCGGGGAGAGAGGAGGAGCGACAGCGGGCAGAGAGAGAGGAGCGCGCAGAGAGGAGCAAGCGTGCAGAGAGAGAGGAGCGAGCGCGCAGAGAGACAGAGAGGAGCGAGCGCGCAGAGAGAGAGAGGAGCGAGCGTGCAGAGAGAGAGGAGCGAGGAGCGAGCGTGCAGAGAGAGAGGAGCGAGCGCGCAGAGAGAGAGAGGAGCGCGGCAGAGAGAGAGGGAGCGCGCAGAGAGAGAGAGAGGAGGAGCGAGCGCGCAGAGAGAGCAGGAGCGGGGTGGGGGGGGGGGGGGAGAGGGGCGTGGGAATGAGCGCAGAGAGAGAGAGAGAGCGAGCCGCGCAGAAGAGAGAGAGGGGAGCGAGCGCGCAGAGAGAGAGGAGCGAGCGGGCAGAGAGAGAGAGAGAGGAGCGAGCGGGCAGAGAGAGAGAGAGGAGCGAGCGCGAGAGAGAGAGAGAGGAGCGGGGGACCGAGGAGAGAGAGAGAGAGGAGCGAGCAGAGAGAGAGAGGAGCGAGGAGCGAGCGTGCAGAGAGAGAGGAGCGAGCGCGCATCAGAGAGAGTGAGGACAGCGAGCGCGAGAGAGAGAGAGGAGCGCGCAGAGAGAGAGAGAGGAGCGAGCGCGCAGAGAGAGAGGAGCGAGCGGGCAGAGAGAGAGAGAGGAGCGAGCGGGCAGAGAGGGGAGCCAGCGGGCAGAGAGAGAGAGAGAGGAGCGAGCGGGCAGAGAGAGAGAGAGAGGAGCGAGCGCGCAGAGAGAGAGATAGGAGCGAGCGTTGCAGAGAGAGAGAGGAGGAAGAAGCGCGCAGAGAGAGAGAGGAGCGAGCGCGCAGAGAGACAGAGAGGAGCGAGCGCGCAGAGAGAGAGGAGCCGAGCGCCAGAGAGAGAGAGGAGCGAGCGGGCAGAGAGAGAGAGGAGCGAGCGCACAGAGAGAGAGAAAGAAGCGTGCACGCAGAGATAGAAGAGGAGCGAGCGCGCAGGAGAGGACGCCGACGCGCCGCAGAGAGAGGAGCGAAATTCGCGTGGCAGAGGAGAGGAGCGAGCAGAGAGAGAGAGAGGAGCGAGCGCGCAGAGAGAGAGAGGAGCGAGCGGGCAGAGAGAGAGAGGAGCGAGCGGGCAGAGAGAGAGAGGAGCGAGCGGGCAGAGAGAGAGGAGCGAGCGCGCAGAGAGAGAGAGGAGCGAGCGCGCAGAGAGAGAGAGAGAGGAGCGTGCAGAGAGAGAGGAGCGAGCGCGCAGAGAGAGAGGAGCGAGCGCGCAGAGAGAGAGGAGCGAGCGCGCAGAGAGAGAGGAGCGAGCGCGCAGAGAGAGAGGAGCGAGCGCGCAGAGAGAGAGAGGAGCGAGCGGGCAGAGAGAGAGAGGAGCGAGCGGGCAGAGAGAGAGAGGAGCGAGCGGGCAGAGAGAGAGAGAGGAGCGAGCGCGCAGAGAGAGAGAGAGGAGCGAGCGGGCAGAGAGAGAGAGAGGAGCGAGAGAGAGGATGCTCCATACATCAGAGCGTGGAGGCTGCAGTATAGGGTCCATGCAGGATCAATGCTCCATACATCAGAGCGTAGAGGCTGCAGTATAGGGTCCATGCAGGAACAATGCTCCATACATCAGAGCGTAGAGGCTGCAGTATAGGGTCCATGCAGGAACAATGCTCCATACATCAGAGCGTAGAGGCTGCAGTATAGGGTCCATGCAGGAACAATGCTCCATACATCAGAGCGTGGAGGCCGCAGTATAGGGTCCATGCAGGAAAAAATGCTCCATATATCAGAGTGTGGAGGCTGCAGTATAGGGTCCAAGCAGGAAAAAATGATCCATACATCAGAGCGTGGAGGAAGCAGTAGAGGGTACATGAAGGAAAAAATGCTCCATACATCAGAGCGTAGAGGCCGCAGTATAGGGTCCACGCAGGAACAATGCTCCATACATCAGAGCACAGATGCGGCAGTATAAGGTCCATGCAGGAACAATGCTCCAAACATCAGATCATAGAGGATGCAGTATAGGGTCCACGCAGGAGCAATGCTCCATACATCAGAGCGTGGAGGCGGCAGTATAGTGTCCATGCAGGAACAATGCTCCATACATCAGAGCGTGGAGGCCGCAGTATAGGGTCCATGCAGGAACAATGCTCCATACATCAGAGCATAGAGGATGCAGTATAGGGTCCATGCAGGGAACATGCTCCATACATCAGAGCACAGAGGCCGCAGTATAGGGTCCGCAGGAACACATGCTACATACTCAGGAGCACAGAGGCCGCATATTGGGTCCAAGCAGGTGAACTGCTCCATAACACATCAGAGGGGGAGGAAACGTGGAGGCCGCAGTATAGGGTCCATGCAGGAACAATGCTCCATACATCAGAGCGTGGAGGCTGCAGTATAGGGTCCATGCAGGAACAATGCTCCATACATCAGAGCGTGGAGGCGGCAGTATAGGGTCCCAAGCACGGCAAACAATTCTCCTCATACATCACAGCACAGAGGCCGCAGTATAGGGTCCATGCAGGAAAACTGCTCCATACATCAGAGCGTGGAGGCGGCAGTATAGGGTCCATGCAGGAACAATGCTCCATACATCAGAGCGTGGAGGCTGCAGTATAGGGTCCACGCAGGAAAAAATGCGCCATACATCAGAGCGTGTAGAGGCTGCAGTCTAGGGTCCATGCAGGAACAATGCTCCATACATCAGAGCGTAGAGGCTGCAGTATAGGGTCCATGCAGGACATATGCTCCATACATCAGAGCGTAGAGGCTGCAGTATAGGGTCCATGCAGGAAAGCTGCTCCATACATCAGAGCATAGAGGCTGCAGTATAGGGTCCTTGCAGGGAAAAACTGGATTACTCATACATCGTGCATTGAGGCGGCAGTATAGGGTCCATGCAGGAGAAACTGCTCCATACATCAGAGCACAGAGGCTGCAGTATAGGGTCCATGCAGGAACAATGCTCCATACATCAGAGCGTTGAGGCTTCAGTATAGGGTCCATGCAGGAAAAATGCTCCATACATCAGAGCGTGGAGGCCGCAGTATAGGGTCCATGCAGGAACAATGCTCCAAATCAGATCGTGGAGATCAGCTGTATAGGATCCATGCAAGAAAATGCATTCCATTCATACAGAGCGAGAGGCCGCATACAGTATAGGGTCCATGCAGGAACAATGCTCCATACATCAGAGCGTGGAGGCTGCAGTATAGGGTCCACGCAGGAAAAAATGCACGACGTGTTTAGACTTCTCAAAGCCTTAGTCCTTGTGCTGATATTTTTGCCTGTAGGTTTGGTAAGATTAATGGGTTAGAATCCTGTGGGAGCGGTTTACTCACAGGAGCATTTAACCCTTAATAATCCCTGAATAAAAACAGGTGATATAAACATATGTACACATTAAATACATGTCATAAAAATATTCTCATACTTCTATATATATAAATAAACATGGACAAATCTAGAATAGTTATTACTCAATCCAAATACAGGACATCATGTCTTGCGTTCATACCTGTAGGTTGTCTTGTGTTTAACGTATACATCCATTTCGCCTCTTTGACTAACAGGCTGAGTCTTGTATCACCTCCTCTAATATGTTTGTGGACTTTTCCTATCCCAATAATACGCATATGTATAAAATGCTTTGCAACCGCGGACATTCCTGGTTTGCAACTTGGATTTTGGGAGTCGGAGAGTTGCCGTCTTATGCTTCCCTTCACGTTCATGCTAGTGCAGCCTATATACTGCGGGCTGCATGGTTCGCATGAAATAAGATATAGCACGTTTGTGGTGATACAATTTATCTACTGATTACTTATATATTGTTTCTGTGTAACATTAGCTTTTACCATCTATTTGCAACACTTACAGATTTTATGACCACAGTTATAATTACCACAGGTTTGTAGCCAATGACGGCTTTTATCTTGAGTGTCAGATAGAACGAGAGATGGTGACACAATGGTGCCCATACTGGGACCTCGCTTGGAGACAAAATTAACCCCTTCCTGTAGAGTAGTTGCTTAATTGTTATGTCTATACAACATTCTTAGATGACATTTAACCATTGTAGCTCTTTGTGAATACTGTGACCAATGAGTCGTAGAGAAAGTAACTTTGGAGACCACACCGTTTGGTTTGTTTTGAGATTTTTGATCACCTGGCATCCGATTTACTTTTTCCTTGGCCACTTGAAGGATGGACACTATACCGCCGCCTCTACGCTCTGATGTATGGAGCATTTTTAACCCCTCACCGCCGGAGCCAGTTTTGGCCTTCCTGACAGAGCCCCATTTTTGAAATCTGTCATGTGTCACTTTATGTCAGAACAACTTTTTCACACTTTAACCTCTCCATTGTTTTCTCGTGACACATTGTGCTTTAAGATAGTAAGAAATTTTGGCCCAAAAAATGCTTGTTTATTTGTGAAAAATATCAAAGTATCGTGAAAAATGTGAAAAATTTACCAATTTCAAACTTCAAAAATTTCTGCATGTAAGACAGTTATTCCACTCAAAATAGTTTTTAAGTAGCATCTACCATATGTCTGCTGTAGGTTGGTATCTTTTTTTTTTTAAAGGTTTTTTTTTTTTTTTTTTTTTAATACGACATTTAGTAGTAATTTTCACATTTTCAAGCAAATCTGCAATATACAATTTTTTAGGGACCAGTCCAGTTCTAACGTGACTTTGATTGGCCTGTATGTTAGATACCCCCATAAATGACTTCATTTAAGAAACTACACCCCTTAAAGTATTCAAAACAGCATTTAGGAGGTTTATTAACCCATTAGGTTTTTCACAGGAATTAAAGGGAATATGTCGCCAATTTTTTTTTTTACTTATTAAATCAAGCCCCTGCTCCATATGCTTTTCCTCTCAGTCGTTTTTATTTCCCGATTGTAGATTTCTCTATTTGTCCGTCTATATATGATTGTGGGGAAGACATTCTTGCTTGCACTGCTTTAACAGCAGTCAGAGAGATACTTTACAGCAGCTTCATGCCCATAGGATTCTTAAGACAGTTTCTGTCCCATAGACTTGTATAGGAGAGTTTTCACTGTGAAGGGAGGGGAGAGGGGGAGCTGTGACATCTCCTCTTGTGACTGGTGGATTCTGTGTTATCTGTACACAATGGTGTCTCCTTTCAGTTTGACCTTGCTTTTACTGATAATGAGCAGACACTGAAAAGCTCTCTAAACAGAACAGGAAGTGTCAGACGATTATTGGGCCTAGTGGCCAAAGTGAAAACCGCAGGACTTAAGAATTATTAAAAAAAATATTGAAAGTGATATGGAAAATGAAAAAAAATATAACCAAAAATTCCTAAAAAATGTGTTTATGGACTTCCGGTTCCGGCGCGTGCATGGCCGGCAGCAGAGAGTAGGAGCTCCGGTCCCACTCGCCTCTTACCGGGCTTTCCCCGACTAATATCGGCACCAGCAACGGCACTTTTCAGTGCCACGGACACGAGACGCGCTCCGGCATTCGGGACGCGCCTCTAACAGCGCAGGGGGAAGCTCCGGCAGCGAAATATACCCGGAACACCCGGGACGCCGCTCTGCCTTCAAAGATGGCGCCGGATCCACCGCGCTCCACGAGGAGCGGGCGCGGGCAGCACAACGCAGCAGTGGCTGATACGAGTGAAGCAGAGGCTACATACGACAGCGACAGCAGCAGCATGGAGGTAATCCCAGGGGCCACACCAGCACAGCTCACAAACCCAGAAAGGCAGCCAGCTCCATCAGCAGCACTTAACCAGGCCCTGGCATCACAGGGGTTAACTCCTGCAGACAGAGAGCTAGAAGAGACCATCCCAGGCTTGAATATATCCTGTAAAACTATGGCTGCTGTGGTAGCCAAGTTACTTGCACCAGATATTCTGGCCTCATTTGAAAATACTATGGCCACATCAGTGAAAGCAGCAGTGACGGCAGCGGTGTCAGAGTTGCAGGGGGAGCTGAAAAATCATTCCACCCGGCTAGTAGATTTGGAGGAGCGAGTGGAGGTGGCTGAAGACGATATGATGGGTGCTAGAAATAACATTGAGAGACTACTTAAAAGAACGGAGTATCTACAGGAGAAGGTCGAGGACCTTGAGAACCGTTCAAGGAGGAACAATCTCAGGATCATTGGTCTCAGCGAGTCAATCCCACCAAAAAACCTCCAGGATATCTGCGCAAAACATATCCCGCATTCCTTGGGCCTCGAGGGGGCCCTGAAGGTCGAACGTGCCCATGTATAGAACACCACAGGCGAGAGTCCATACCCCTGGTTTCATATCGGCCCCATTGCGTCTCCAGAGGGGCACTAGACAAGGATGCCCACTATCTCCTATGCTGTTCAATATAGCTCTGGAACCGCTAGCCATACATTTACTGAAAACAGACGCTTTCAAGGGCATTGGGGTCGGGGTGCGGGAGGTAAAAATCACGTGTTTTGCCGATGATATGCTTCTTTTCTTGGAGGATCCTATTCATCATCTGGAAGGGGTCCTGGAGATCCTTAATGCTTTTGGGGAATTCTCAGGCTTTAGAATTAATAGAACTAAATGCCAACTGCTACCGGTGGGATGTCATAGGACGTGGCCAAAGAGACTGGAGGGGGTGGAGGTGGTAAGCTCACTAACTTACCTAGGTATCAAGATAGGGCCTAAGGGGTCATTAACATATCAGCTCAACAGTTTATTTCAACTCAATATAATCCAACTGAGATAAAGGCGATTCTGGACCCGTTTAAATATACAGAGTATTATCTGTTGGAAAAATTAAAAGGCACATTGGGGAATCTGGACGTAGGAGGTTGAGGAGGAGGGAAATGGTACAATATGGGGAGCTGGTTTTGGGGTAAGGGTTAAGGAGGGGGGGGAGGGTTCGGGGGTTAAAAAGGGCTAAAAGAGAAGGAAAGACTACTGTGTTTTGGTAGATCATGACCATATAAGCATGGCATGTAAATTATGAACAATGTTTCTGTGATTTCTGTTGATTATTGCTGTTGAAAATGATCTGTAATGTCTTTCACTCTCAAATAAAAAACTTAATAAAAAAAAAAAAAATGTGTTTAACATAAAATTGTGAGTTAAACAATAAGTCATTTTTTGATGACACGTTCCCTTTAAAGCAAAGTGGAAGTTCAAAATTTCACTTTTTTTTTGCAGAGTTTCAATTTTTATACATTATTCACAAGAATACGGTAAATGTGATCAGGGATATGCAACTTCATATTGATTCCCCAGATTCTGCAGTTTTCAGAGGGTATCCCACATGTGACCCTAGTGCACTATTTGACTCAACCATAAGCCCCAGAGTAGGGGAGGAGCCCTATGGACTCTAGGGTCTCCTTTTCATTACCATTTTATTTAGGCGCCATTTCAGGTTTGCGGACAGCCCTAAGGTGTTAAATTTAATAAACTCCCTAAAAAGACCCCATATTGGAAACTACACCCCTTACAGAATATATCCAGGGGTGTAGTGAGCATATCGACCCCACAGGTGTGTCACAAAAATTTTTAGTGTTGGGCTGTGAAAATGAAAAAAACATTTTTTTTCCAAACAATCTGCAATTTTAGCAGAAAATGTTTAATTTTTACAAGGAATCCTGGTAATAAAGCCCCAAAATTGTGTTACGCAATTTCTTCCAAGTTCGGCAATACCCTACATGTGGGTGTAAATGCTGTTTGGGGCCATGGCAGGGCGTACAAGGGGGGGGGAGCGTTATTTGGCTTTTGGAACGCAGATTTTGGTGGGGCCATGTCGCATTTGCAAAGCCCCCAAAGTACCAGAACAGGCGAAACCTTCCAGAAGTCGCCTCATTTTGGATTCAGCCTCCCTCAAGGATCTCATCTAGGGGTGTATTGTCCATTTTGGGCGCACAGGTGTTCCATAGTTTTTTTTTTTGCATTGGGCCATGGAAATGGAGGGGAAAACGCCGTTCCGCGATTGTTTTTTGGGCTTCAATTCTACAGTGTTCGCCGTGCAGTGTAAGTGACGGGATAACTTTACTATGGGGGTCGGTACAATTACAATGATATAGATTTTATATCGTTTTTTGTGTTATATTAGGTCTATAAAAAATTGCGTTTTTATGTTGTTCTGTTCTGATAGCCATAACTTTTTCAGTTTTCTGTATATACGGAGCTGATTCTGGGCTTGTTTTTTGTGGGATGAGTTGAAGTTTTTATTAGTACCATTATGGGGGGCATATGCCGCTTTGATCACTTTTTATTAAGGTTTTTGTGAGGCATTTTGAACAAAATACAGCATTCCTGGTAGTGTTTTTTATTTTTATTTTTTACAGCAGGGTTACAGTCTATTTAGAAAGGATCGTAAAGACCGGAAAGGGGGAGGTGTCTGTCTCTATGTAAAATCCTGTCTGAAGCCAACACTGCGGGAAGATATAGGTACAGGTAATGAACATGTGGAATCATTATGGGTAAATATACATGGGGGGTAACAATAACAATATAATACTAATAGGGGTCTGCTATAGGCCCCCAAATATAACAGAACCCATGGAAGATGTACTCCTCAGGCAAATAGATGAGGCGGCTAATCAGAATGAGGTTATTATTATGGGCGACTTTAACTATCCAGACATCAATTGGGAATCTGAAGCTTGTAGCTCTCATAAAGGAAACAGGTTTTTGTCAATAACTAATGATAATTACCTTTGCCAAATGGTGCAGGAACCGACTAGAGGAAAGGCCCTTCTAGACCTAATATTAACTAATAGACCTGACAGAGTAACAAAGGTTCAGGTTGAGGGGCACCTAGGGAATAGTGACCATAATATAATAAATTTCCGTTTATCCTTCAATAGAGTTTTTTGTCAAGGAGCCACAAAAAACACTGAATTTTAGGAAGGCTAATTTTATTCTGCTATAGGGAGGCCCTAAACCGTTATTGACTGGGACAATGTGTTTAAAAAGGCAG
>JAODAL010063055.1:0-19427 GCA_025379985.1 Phyllomedusa bahiana
GCCCAACCAATCAAAAACCCAAAGGGTTGCTGAACAACACAGGGCACCCTAGATGACACGGCAGTTTTTTTGGCCTCCCCGAGTAAACCCCGTGGGGCCGATTCCCCCTTGCTGTGCGGGCGACCGGGCCGGAAATTTTGTTTTTGGCCCCCCTGCCACTCGAAAGGTGAAGACCTCCCAAACCCTCTCGTCTGCCCTACTGTTTTTTCAAAAATGAAACAACCTTTTAAATGAAGATATCTGATAAAAATACAACCCGGTTTTGACCCAAATAAAACCCAGTAACAACCCTTGGGTAACCCTTGGATATAAATTGCGCCACAAAAGGGGCGGGAAAAAAAATGACTTGAATTGCCTTTTAAAAAAAAACTCTTGTATTTTTACGGGAAAAAAAAACAAAAACGGGTTTTAAATTTTAACCCTTTCCGGATATAAATTTAGGCTACAAAAATTTTTCTTCTGTGGGGGTAAAAAACAAAGTTTCTTTTACTTGAGTACAACTGCAAAAAAACGCAAATTTAAACCCCCGGAGTAAATTTTGGGCCAAAAAAAATTGACCCCACCAAAAAAAATTTACTATTTTGTAGCATGTTTAAAAATTTGTCGTTTTGTCTAGGGCCACAAAACCAAGAGAAAAAATTTGTAATTAACCTTTCCCTTTGAATTGGGCTACGGGAAAAATTTGTATATATTTTGGCGGTAAAATGACAGTTTCTTGGATCAACCCACCCTGAATGAAATTTTAATTAACCCCTGGTTTGAAATTTTGCGCCAAAGAATTGAGCCCCCAAAAAACTACAAGTTTTGGGAAAGTGTTTTAAACAAGGGCGGGTGTTTTTTTACGCCACACAACAAGAGTTTAAAATTTGGGTTAATTAACCTTTGCTTTTTGAATTGGCAAGGGAAAAAATTTGTATTTTTTTTTGCTTTAAAAAAGGGTTTTTTCCTGGAGTCACCACAGTTTAATAGAAACCCTTTAAATTTAAACCCCCGGATGAAAATTACCCCAAAGGGAATTGGGGCACCAAAAATGAAGTGGAAATTTTGGGTTTGTAAAAACTTTTGTTTCTTAAATGAAAAACAACAAAACGGCTTTAGATCCCCCTTTGATTTTCAATGTCCCTTGTGAGCAATGGGTTTTTAAATTTTATAGGGCAGCTCCCGTGGAAGCCACTGGTTTTCAAAATCCAATACCCAAAAAAATTAGAAATAGAAGGGTAAAAACCCACCCTCTGAGACAAGCTGGGAAAACCCCACAAAAATCGCTTATAAAAATCAAGTTCTTCAGTAAAAAACACCGCGGCAGCCCCTTTCCCTACAAAACAGTGAAAAGGGTAAAAAGCTCCCCACGCGCGCCCGGACTTATATAGTGCGGTGATGTCACAGAACCCCGCCGGGCCCCTGATTTGGGTTTATCTCTGCACAAATCATGCCCGGCTATGGGCCCCCTTTTTCCCCCCAGAGTTCTTTGTTTCCCCTGTAACGCCATGTGCTCGCAAAACCAATTTTTTCCAAAGAAAAGCACACTTTGGTTTACTTCCCGAAGTAAACCCCAAACTTTGACTTCTTTCAAAAACCGAAGTTTTTCCCGAAATTTCCCAAAATGAATTCCACTTCGTTAGAATCATTTCCCCCCTTTTCTGTAAAGTCTATATATTTTTCTTGCAAAGTGAGGGGGGTTTGAAAGTGTATAAGACTAGCAAGTTTTTTGAATTCAACATTCGGGGATATGCTTTCTCCCATGTAACTCTATTCCTGTTGCGCCTGTATGAAAATGCTTTTTTTTTGCTTGTATTTTGTTTTTATTTTAAAAACCATCAATCAAAACCGCGGTTTAAAGGATCCCACTTTTCTTTTCCCCAAAAAAATTTAGGGCCCTAGCCTAACCCCTACCCACCACAATAAACTCCAGTCTTTCCGCCACCACCTGAACAAATAATCCAGACCAATCACTGAACTGACATGGGATTAATTGATTTGACTGGGGGTACCATCTGTTTTTTTTTCTATTGTTTTCGGAAAAACAGACAAAAAAGGGGAAAAGTGAGTGGGCCGTTCAACATGTTATTAAATGTGACCTTGAGAAAGAAAATTAAAAAGGATCCGAGGGGTCTCCCTCCAGCAATTGTTCACATTTTTTCACTAATGTTACATGCAAAAGATCAAGGGGATTACTTCGATTATCAGGGTTTCCACTTGCTGAAACCAGGGGGCCCTTTTTATTTTAAAATTGGGGTCTCTTATACAAAATATTTTACAGTGGGGAAAGAAATTCCATGCTTTCACATTTGATGAGGATTTGGTCGGGAAAAATTCTAGTTGAAGAAAACTTTTTTAAAATTTGATTCCTGAAAGGGAAAAAGAGGAACGGGGAGGACCTTATTGATAAAAGGGACATGATATTTTTTAAAGCCATAAGGAGAAAAAACTGTGATCTGCAAGTTAAAGGGGTTTCTTGCAAAAAAAATATTTTTCCTTTGTGGGAAAACACAAAAATAAAATTTTCCAAAAAATATTGCTTTTTTCCCCTGTTTCCCCCAAGAGAACAATGAATTTGCCTCCCCGGCTATTTCATTCCCTCATAACTGACCTGTAAACAATTCCCCCCTGCTGTTTGTTCAATGAGATAACATAGTGAGCACACACAGGTTGCAGCAGTGCCTGTGTGCTCAGAGTAAAAAGCTTGATTTTTGAAAATAAAAAGAACTGTAATTAGGGCTTTTTTTTTTGGGGTCAATAAAAGTCCTGTTAGTTTTTGAAAGTGAATTGATCTAATTAGCATCTGAAAACAAAGCATGGGTGGAGCGTACAAACATGGAGCTTATGCAAATAGTCCCCGCTGAACCCGGAAGTGACAGGTATTTCATTTATCATTTCTGAAACCGAAGGAGACAACTCCCTTTAAGTTGTATGGGCAAGGTTTATTTGCAAATCTTTAAAACAGGAAAAACTACCCCGCAGAGTTTTGCACTATGACATATTTTAATATCCGGATCCCATGTTTTTGGGCAAAAGCAGAGATGGGGGTTTTCAGAGAGTGTAATTCCTTTCCCTAATTGCTGTACATGACTTGCGTAATAAAGTGAAACAAATCATATTTTTTGTTTGTGTCCTTTACTATGGTGAGATCTTTTACACATACTTGCTCTGTATACTATAAAACTCTTGATTTATGTACAATAAACATATTTAGTGGGATGAGCCATATACAGTTGAAACCAGAAGTTTCCATCCACTGTATAAAAAGCCCCATCTGCAAGTTTTTCTCACTATCTGACATGAAATCAGAATAAACCTTACCCGTTTAACGTCAATTAGGAACCAAAATTATTTTTATTTGCCAAATGCCAGAATAATGAGAGAGAGAGAATTTTTAAGGCATTTTTATTACTTTCTGCAAAGTCAAAAGTTTACATACATTTCATTAGTATTTGGTAACATTGCCCTTAACCCCTTAAGCCGAACACCTGAAAAGTAGTTAAAGGGGTTGTCTCACTACAAAGAATAGCTTTCAAATTGTAGGGAACACAAAATAAAAACATTTTCCAAATATATTTGCTTTGTTCCTTTGTTTTCCCTAAGGGATTTCAAGTGAATTTATGACCTCCCGGCTATTTCAGTTCCCTCAGTAACTGACTGTAAACAATTTCCCCCTGCTTTTTTGCTCAATGGGGATAACATGAGTGACATCATCCACACAGGTCTAGGGAGTATCCGTGCTGCTCAGCAGTAAAAAGCTTGATTTATTAAAATAAATTTGAACTGTAATTAGGGGTTTTGTTTTGGGGATCAGATAAGAAGTCTGGTTAGTAGTTTGAGAAGCTAACTGATCTAATTAACATCTGAAAGCACAGCATGGCATGGAGCTGTACAACAAGGAGCTTATGCAAATGAGTCAGTCTGAACCCGGAAGTGACAGAGTATTTCATTCATGCATTCCCTGAAACTCTGAAGGGAGACAACTCCTTTAACAGCCAGCAATTTTTTTTTATTTTTTGCCTCTTTGCGTTTCAACAATCATAACTTTTTTATTTTTTCAATGACGCAGTTGTGTGAGATTTTGTTGTTTTTGGGCAAGTTGTACTTTTTGGGGAATAGTTTAAGTTCACTTATAAATTATTGCAGATTAAAAAAACAAAAAAAAACAAATTATTTCTTTTTTTTACACCATTCACATTTCACATTTAATTACTTGTTAGATAAATTCTACTAGTTATTACGGTCATTTAGATACCTAGTATGTGTAGTTTTTTTATGTGTATGTGTGTGTGTGTGTGTGTATAATGTATACAAAATAATTTTTTATTAAATTTTATTTATTTTTATTTTTTTACTATTAGTAATGTATTACCATATTCATTTATGCTAATACATTATAATCTGCGTCAGTTTGACACAGGCAGCAGTCAGGGCAGCAGACAGTCTGCCCTGATTGCTTGCTTCTTACACAGACAGCCCTAGGACTACTCTATGTCCCCAGTGCAAACTGTGCAGCCATTCCCCGGGCTCTGTCAGGTCACCGGAGTCCCCATCACCTGACAGAGAAAGGGAAAAGCCCTTTGATTACACTGTGGTCACGAACCACAGCAATCAAGGGTTAAGCACCGGGGAGTGGAGGTTTCCCCCGCTTCCAGGCACTTGCAGAGGCTGCGCTGGTAACAGGGCTATGAAGAACAGCTCTGTTCCCCATGCTGCTGCGCTGCTGGGAACCACGAACCCCCATGTCTGCAGCGACGCCAAAAGATGTCGCTGCAGGCAAACGACCTGCACTGCTCAACGTCAAAAGATGGCGGGCGGTCCCTAAGGGGTTAAACTATATGATCTGGGTCAAACGTTTTGAATATCCTTCCACAACCTTTCATGACAGTTGGTAGGCGTAACTGAGCCATGTCTTTTCAGCTTTGCCCATGAATTTTCCATAAAAGTTGACATATTTATGATTCTTTGATGCCAAATCAAGGTGCAGAACAGTTATAACAGCCAGACCAGGTTAAAGGTGGTGCCTGAGCCAGACTTGTCGTATTGGCACTAGACTGCATCTGTATGTATGACCTGCAGAAGAACAGCCAGACCAGGGTAAGGGTGGTGCCTGAGCCAGACTTGTGGTATTGGCTCTACACTGCCCTGTATGTATGACCTGCAGAAGAACAGACCAGGGTAAAGGTGGTGCCTGAGTCAAACTTGTGGTATTGGCTCTACATTGCGCCTGTATCTTTGACCTGCAGAAGAAAAGGTTCATACATTCTGTCACATTCTACACTACCTTAAAGTTATTTAGAACTGGCCTGTCAGTGACAGGATTCATACATGTCACCCAATGTGTCTAGGAAACTTGAATGGGTCTACACAATCAGCAGGTATCATAAATGTAGCTGGGGTCAACGGGGCCAGTGTGCAGGATCCACTAACATCTACAGGCAACCACTTCAAGGCCTTTTATCCACATACCCAATAAACTTCAGGAGGTATGTCTCAAAAGGTAGAGTTTTGTAACTCCAGCCGGATGTCGATGTTGATGTGAATTGTCACATTTTTCAACATTTGTCCAAGGTGGCTACAGTACTCGGTATCTGGGTTTCCATAGGTGGGACTGCCAGGTATATAACCTGATTCTTCATTGCATGGGAGATTTCCAGGGAATTTAGCACATATAGTCTTATTTCCTTCAGGGAACACACTCCCATATTCCAAAGTGGCACCTGAAGACAGGGATTAAATGCATCTAGGGTGTCACTTGTAGCTTTAAAACTTATCTACAAACCCTCAAATGGGAGTTCTCCAAAGTTCTCTGTCCTACTCCTTTTCTGGTGAGTCTACTTACCTCCCTTAACCACTTAGCAGGATTGCAGCGCGATCCCGCTATGTATTCGCCAGGTGTCAGCTGCTAATTGGTTATTGCGCGAGATGGAGCCACCGACATCCTGCGCTGTTTAACCCTTTAGATGCTGCAGCAAACATGACCACTGCCTCTAAATGAATGAAAAATGGTGCCGCGCACCTCTCCTCACTCCGATCGGAGGCTCCGCAGTGAAATAGCAGGATTCTGATCAGTGAATATTACAGCTGGAAGCCTTGTGAGGGCTTCCATCGTTGCCATGTTTTCCGTTTCACTTCTTCCTGCCCCAAGCAGGAAGTAGGGAAATAGCCATATTAGTACACCCTAATGCTTTGTCTATACTATACATTAGGTTGTAGAAATGATCTCGCCACCTATAGGTGTAAAAAAATTAAAATATTAACATTTGAAATCACCTCCCTTTGCAATTTTACTAATAAAAAATAAAATAATTAAAAAGTTACACATGTTTGGTATCACCGCGTCCAAAAACATACACGCTATTAAAGTAAAAGATCATTTACCCTATACGCTGAACAACGTGGAAGAAAAAAAAATCCATACAACAAAATTGCGGTTTTGTGGTCATTTTACGTCCTCTAAAAATTGGAATAAAATTGATCAAAAAAGTTTGCAAGTATTCTAAACTAGTACCAAAAAAGGTATGTTTCCGCCCTCAAAAAATGCCCCCTAATTCAAGCCCATAGGTGTTCGTACAAAAAAGATATTGGTCCCAAAAAATTGTGCCGTGGCACAAATTTCAAAACTCAAAAATGTTTGGAATTTTTTTACGGTACCAAAACATAATAAAAACCTTACGTGTTTGGTATTGCTGGAATCGCATAAACCTTCAGAATACAGGGAACACCTCATTTGTACTGGAGAATGAAAGACTAAAAAAAAAAACAGCGCAAACATGATGCAAGTACGCTTTTTTTCACATTTTATCCCACTTGAAATTTCTTTGCGGTTTCCCAGTATAATCTATAGTACAGTGAATAACACCAATAGAAATTACATCTTGTCCCTCAAATAAAAAGCTCTCATATGTCTAGGTAGGTGGAAAAATAAAATAAGTTATGTCTCAGAATGCGAGGAGGGAAAAAAGAACGTGTCAACCAAAAAAAAACCACAAAGTCCTTAAGGGGATAAAAGCCATATACCGGCTACTACCTTTTCGACTGGTAAGATTTCCTTGCCACCTTGCACATCGACTGGCAAATCTCTATAAAGTTATTTAAATCTCCTTGTTAATTGTTTATGTCACCCTCTTCTAGGGTGTGAGTGCCCCATTGTGGGTGATTTGCATTGTTTGATTTTTATTTTAACTCTTTATGCAACTACATAATAATTCTTATCCTCTGATGAACTGTTTCGAATACGTGCAAACACGTCAGGAATAGGAAGTATATGTTTTGAGTTTATGAATAGGATTGGTCTAGTAGTTTGAGGGGCACATATTTTAGGGCACCACACGTGCTATATAGGCAGTGTGTGACTCTGCTTAATGACCATGGACTTTGGTGAACTCTTTGATAAACTAGGATCAGTACTAGAGAAGGTGACAATAATTGGCAAGTAAGTACTCAGAAGAGCCAGGCCAAAGAGAAGTACACCAAACTAGCTGGCCAGGGGTGGAAAGTAAAAGGCATGTATGTAAGGATGGACACGGAGACACTTATGCAGACAATGACTGGAACAAGTGGGACATAAAAAAAGTCATAAATTTTTTAATGATTGAAGTCTTTGAGACATACATCATCATGACATTTTTAAAAGTCGGTTTCTGAAATTTTTTTAAAATTAAATTCGGGGCGACATTTATGAATGGGGCTGTTCGGCTATTTTTTTTAAACCCAGCGAACCCCAATCTCAGACCCCCCCAATTATGCCCGCGGCATGTATGCGTCTGTTTTTTGGGGGAGGAGGGGAACCCTGGAGGTTGTCACTCTAAAACCATACAAACTACACTTTTTTATATTTTTCATTTATGCCAAACCCAAACCATTACTGCTGGAACTGCTTTAAAAGGGTTTCCTGAGCCCCCTTTTGCCCATTTTTTGCCGCTGGGAGGCGCCTAAATTAATGACCCACGTAGCCCCAAAAGCCCATAGATTCTGTAAAATTTTTCACTAATTTTGTGCTAAATTTAAAAATTGGGCCCAACTGGGTCCCAAAAAATTATACATTTTCCCCCTTTAAATTTGTATCCTTATGCCCTTTTAAAAAACACATACCAATAAAAAAAACAGCAAAAATCTTTACTGACTTTTCCTTTTTTTTAGGGGCCCCACCGCTTTTGGTCCCCAAAAAACACAAATAATTTAAAACATTTTTACAAAGGTTACTATGGGCAAAAAAGGGGGTTTTAAAACCTAAAGATTTTTCCATATTTTTGGGGGCCCATTGTGTAAAATTTCCCAAACTCCATATTTACTCCCAACAAAAAAAGGGTGATTGTAAACAAACTTACTTTGGAAATGTATAAAATTGGCATTCCAAAAGGGAAACACATGAACATGACGCTCCATGTTCGTAATGTGGGGTGCCAGTATATTTTGGGAACCATTGATTTTTTGTTTGGAAAAAGGTTTGCATTTTTCTCAAATTCGGGTTTTGTTTCTTTAATTTGTCACTTGGGGTTTAGCCTGAGAAAAAAACAAAAAAAAAATTTATGTTATCGGCAAATGCGGGGGGTAAAATTCCCCCTGCATCAAAAAAAAACCCTTAATTTAGCCTAAGATAAACCTTGCCCCAAGGGCCCCAAACCCATTGGAAGTATCCCAGGGTAAACCTCTTCATCACCCACTCCCTGATATTTTTTTTTTATTTTTGGGGGGTTTTTGGGATAAAAAAATTTTTTCCCTTTTTTACGCAAATATTCCCTTTTAACCCAACTCGTGGAGAAAATAAAAACGAGATGTTTTTAAAGGCCCATTCTTTTTAAACATACTTTGTTGGCGGGAGCCAAAAAGTTTTAAAAAAAAGGGCCCACGGCCCGGTGTAGGGGGAAAGTCCCCCCGGCCTGTGATACAAGACTACATGAGGGTAACCCAAATTCCACAAGCCTACCATGTTTAGGGAAATGAGTTTCCGGGGGAAACTTCGGAAGCATTACTTTTTCGATAAAGATGACATAAATCTTTCGGGGAGGAGGGCCTTAACTTTTCCTTTTAAAAATTTTAAAAAAATGTTTTCCCTTGGGAAGGTATAAGCCTTTTTTTTTATTTTTAATTATGTTATTAATTTTTTAATGAAATAGATATGTTAATCCAACACAGCACAACAATGCCTCATTATCATATCGAGCCTAAATCACAAGCTGTCCACCACCCTGCGCGCATGGGAAAGATGGAAAAAAAAACTTTCTCTCAGAAATTCAAGAGTGAACCCAACTGATTTTAAACAATTTTTAAATCTTTTTTAAAAATAGCCCCAAACTTGTTTTTTTGGGCGAGGAGAAATCAGGGGGGAAGCTATGCTTCCCCCAGTCAAAGAAACCCAAAGGGGGGGCGGGAAAAAAAAAAAACCTTGTTGATAAAAATTTGAATACAGAATAAAAGGGCCTTGGGGATCAGTAGATTCCTTTTTTCCTTGTGTTAGATCTAGAATCTTTGAAAAATTATTGCTTTTGCTGTTGATTTTATTTTCACCTGCACCCTCCAAGTTGTAATCGGCTATGGAATAAGTTTTGGTGATATAAAGATTATTATTATTATGATTCTATTATGCATAAGACCATTTGATTTCATTGAGCACTAAGTTATGCCAAAGTTTCTGGTGGGGCAATGCAGGGAAATTTTAACACTTTAGGGCGGGCACGGGGGGCCCCCCCTCCTCGCCCGCGGGCCGCCGGGTGCACCCGTGCTTTCCCCCCCGGGGGTTGCCCGGGGCCCGGGGGGGGGCGCGCTGTCCGCAGGTATGAGCGGCGCCCCCGAAACGCACAGGGGGCTCACCTGGAAACCCCGTTTCCTTTTCCCCCTCCGGCCCCTTTCCGGCCGGGCGCAGGGGCCCTCCTCTAAGGCGGGGGGGTGCTCGTTCCCCAAAAATTTAAAAGGGGCCCGCGCCCCTTTTAAATTTGGTAATTGCCAGGGGCGCCTCCCTATTAAGGTTACAACCCTGTCACTCTGTGCTGGATCTATGTTGCCTCGTCCCTTTGCTTTAAAACTTTTTCCCAAGTAATTCTCGCCTTACCTTTTTCCCGACCCCTTGCTACTTTCTCGCTCCCAAAAAAACTGCCCCAGCCCTGCCTTCCTGCCTGTCCCCACCACGAACCTTTGCCCCCTGCCCTGACCCCCTGCCTCCTTCGAAAATACGATTCTCACTACGACTCCCGTACTTTCGCTGCCCCGGTTTTCCCCACAGGCAAGTCAGGCCCGGGGGCACCGGTAGCCTCACGCCGCAGCAAGTCCATCCCGCTTTGGGGGCGGGTCTGGTGAAAAACCCGGGGGGTACTTAGATTCCGTTCCCCGGCGTGGCTTTTAATACCATCGCTTGCGGTTTTGGGCCAGCCCGGTCCACACCCAGCCGTTTAAAATTAGATCCACCATGGATCCCGCCCAAAGGGGCCCCTGCCAAGAAACGCAGATTTTCAGCCAATTTTCGCCCAAAATCGCAAAAAGATTTTCGAACAAGGGTCAGAAAATGGGACAGCTGTCCGCCCGATTGGGGCCCAAATCCTGGGGGTCCCAGGGAGAGCAACCCGGCCCTGCGCCGTGTCTTCTTTTAAACCCGGGCCCTCCCCACTGGCAACCGTGGGTCCGAAACTTCGCCTTCCCCTGCCCTTTCCCGTTTGATGGGGACTCGAAGCTCCTAGAGGTTTCCCTCAGCAAATGCCCATTCACGTGGGAGTTGTGGCCGACCGTTTCCCACTGAAAGGTCAAAAAGGGGGGCGTTTCGTGGTGAGTCGCCTTTCCCGGAAAAGGGCCCCCAGCCTGGGCCCACGCCCCTTTTGGGGGCCGGAACACCCCGTGACCCCCAGATTTTACCCGGGCCCCTTCCTCCTGAATTTCCCAGCGTTTTGAGGGAAAAAATGCGCAGCCCCTTCCCGGAGACGGGGCGCTTTAAAACTACCCAAAGGGACCTCCTCTGTAGGGCTTAAGCATTTCCCAAATTCCGCACCCAAGCCCCCGAGCTGACCTGGGAAAACGCCGCTCTCGTGCTACATTTTAAAAAGGGTCCCGTCAAGCAAAAGTAAAGGACCCCCGCAGCCAGAGATCCCCCACCGTCGTTTTAGTGAGCACAACCATCAAACCAAATTGCATAACGTTGCGTTTTTTCGGAGAGACAGGGAGGGGCTTTCCCTCAGGACAGGACTTTGCAAAACCCCGACGTTTCCGTCTGGCTCCAGTATTTCAGAATCTCTGCTGCCTCCTTTCCCCAGTCATCCACCCGAAGAACCCAAGCCCGGGGGGACCGGGCCCATTTGCGGAGTCGGAGCTGTCCCCCCGAGGCGGAGAACCCCCCTGCCACTACTCCCCGGGCCCGGGCCATTTTCGCCCGGAGTTGTCCGCGCGTCCCCCAGCGTTCCGGGAAACGTCGCACCCAGGGGGTGTAGGGGAGGGGTTCCCCAGGTGCTCCCGCACTTCTCTCCCTGCTGTGTTGCCAGTGGAGGTAACCACGGAAAACGGGCTATCTCTAGGGGCCTTGCCTTCCTGGACCCCGGGTTCCGCCGGGAACTTTTTTTATGCCCCCTGGGTTTACGCTACCGCTTTTCCGGTGACCCGTTGGGGGGAAACCGGTTGTCTTTTTCTCTTCCATCATGGGGGAGCTCCCCCAGCAACTCCATTTTGGGTTTTTTCACCAGGCCAAATGACCCTTTCCGTGTTGGGGCCTGCACACAGGGGAAAAAATCTCCTTCCCCCGTTCTGGCCTCGCGCTTTTTCGGCCCATCCCCGTTGGGGGTACCCGGTTTCCAAAGCCACGCCCCAAACGCTTGGGCTGGAAGCAGGTGAATCCTTTTGTTGGGGTTCGGAATGCCAAAGGGAAATTTGTTTGGGTGGGACCAACCCCCCGGTGTCCTCGCCTTTTCCCCCCCAATCGTCCGTCGGCTTCACAGGGGGTTTCCATTCGAATTAAACCCGGGGTTTTTGGGGGATGTGTTCTCGGAGAAACAGGGTGAGAAATTAAACCCCTTCAATCCGGGTTTGTAAAGACGCCCATAGACCTACTTCCCGGGGGCCGCCCCCCACGGGGTTTTGGGCCCATCCTTACTCCCCTGCCCCCCAGAACCCCGGCCAGTCCGGGCCCACATTTAAAAAGGGGAATTTGGGCAAAAGGATTCTTTCGCAAATCCTCCCCCGCCCCGCCGGAGCCGGCTTCTTCTTTTTCCAAAAAAAGACGGTTTTGCTTCGCCTGCATTGAAAACCCGAGGGGTAAACAAGATCAGGTGAAAAAAATCGTACCCCCCTTTCCCCTGAAATCTGAGCTCTTTGACCGCCCCCGTGGAAACCAGGGGTCCTTTCACCAAATTGAACTACGCGGGGCCTACAACCTCATCAGGAAAATTTTGGAGGGGGAAAGAGTGGAAAAACGCATTCCCAACCAAAAAGGGAAAAGGGCATTTCGAATATCTTTGTGTGCCTTTTGGGTTTGGGAACGCCCGGCCGTTTTTTCCCGGAGTTTGTCAATGACTTTTTTTTGGGACTTGCGCACCCGCCCTCATTTAAAAACCCGGACATAAATTTTTATTTTTTCTCCTGATCAAAAGACCCACCACAGCAAGTACGCCAGGTTCCTTTTCGGGCGCCTTTCGGGACAACCCACTGTATGCCAAGTTGGGAAAAATTCTGGGTTTCCCCCAAGGGCCCGGGCCCTTCCCTTTTTTGGGGTTTAAAATTTTCTGAACGGGCTTCAGATTATCCCCGCGAAACCCCTGCGATCCAGCAGTGGCCCCCGAAACCCGTCCCGTCTTGGGGGAATTCAACGATTTTTTGGATTCGCCCCCAAATACTACCCGGGAGTTTTTTCCCCCAACTTTTCTACGTTGGTGGTCCCATCGGGGTTCACCAGGAAGAACGCCAATCCTAAATTTTTGGGGGCCCCCTCTGCCGGGGGAAAGGTTTTTCCCGGGCTAAAGTCTGCGTTCTCCCCTGCACCTATTTTTGGGGCCTTTCCGGGCCAGAGAGACCCTTCCCGCCTTGAGGTTTGATGCCTCTTCCATGGGAGAAGGGGGGGGTCCCCGACCCAGAAGGGGCCCCAAAAAGGGAAACCCCCCACATGTGTTTTTTTTTAAAGACCTTTTCTTCGGGGAGAACAAAAAAATGCCATTTGGGGGATCGGGAGCTTTTTGGCCCCTTAAAAAATCCCCCAAAGAGTGGCGGGATCTTTGGAGGGAGCTTTGACATCCGTTTTTTTCTCTTTTTTTCAGTTTACAAAAATCTGCAATTAACCCGGGTTGGGCAGCTCACCCCCTAAATCCCCGCCGGCCCCGGGGGTCTTTTTTTTTCCCCTTTGGGTTTTTAATTTTTAAAAACACTTTGTCCAGCCGGGGAAAAAAAGTCAAGGGGACTCTCTCCCCCTGCCCCCTGAAATTTTCCCAAAAAGGAACCAGTATCTCAGCACAACATTGCTCCTGAAACGGCCGGTCCACATGGCCTTTCCCGTTGGGTCTCCGTACGTCCCTCCCGGGGCAGAACCTACGTGCCCCCCCATCAGGAAGAGAAAATTCTGGGTTGGGGGGGATAGCTCTCTTTGGCCCCCCCATCCCCCGGGTAAAAGGGAAAAAAAATGCCCTATCAGCGACACAAATTGGGGGGCCAACTCCTGCTCCCAAATGTCAAGGGCCCTTTTTTCTTTCCTGTACCACTTGGTTTCCCGAAAAAAAGGTTCCCCCGCCATAGGCCCACAGGCCCTAGTCCCCCTTTCCTGTTCCGGAGGCCCATTTGGGGCACACAAAGGCATGGAAATTTCATTTCCGGACCCCCCTTCCTCGGGGAACTCCTTCATCTGGGGGTCCCCTGGTGGAATTTTTAAAAATGTCCCACTTTTGCCCCTGCCTGGGTTTTCCCTTTTGCTTTCCCAATTAAACGGGGTTTTTTTCCAGCAATTTTTTTCCCGATGGTTTTCATCCCCCTCGTTCCCCATCGGGCGTCCAATTTGTCTCTAAATTTTTGCGTGCCCCGTGTTTTCCCGGGTTTCAAATCCCAAACTAATTTTTCCTTTCCCCAAATCATCCCCCAACAAACGGGGGAAAGGGGGAGGGGTTTTTAAAAAGATCTTGGGGGGGGGTATCTACGAACTTCGTTTTTTCCGGAAAGTCAGGACAAACCCGGTCCCCAATTTCTTTCTTTTTGGGCCCAGTTTTCGTATTTAAACACCGGGGGCCCGACTCAAAAGGGGCCCCTCTCCATATCTTGTGGTCTACGGGCGTTTTTCCCGTGCCCTCCCCTCCCCTTGGCTTCTGCCTTTCCCATGGTCCCCGCCGGGGGAAAAACCAGTTCAAGATTCATTTTCATTTTGGCGGGGAGACCCAACCAAAACCCTTAAAACCCGGCTTCAGCCCGCATGAAGACGCAAAGGGCAAGGGAGAAGCCTTCCCCAAGATTTTCCCCCCAGGGGATAAAGTGTGGGTCCTTTTTAGATACTAAGGCTCAAGATTCCTAGCTTAAACTGGGTCCACGGTTTTTTGGGGCCTTTAAAAGTACTGCGGGCAATAACCCCGGGGGGTCCTATAAACTCTTTTTTGTGCCCCCGTCTTTTTCCGGGTTCCTAACCCCCAAATTTTTAAAGTCTCCCCCCCTAAAAAACCGTTGGGGCCTGAACCGGTTCTCCCCGAGGAGCGCCTTTCTACCTCTGGTTTTTTAAAAACCCCTGTTTCTTTGAAGTGAAGGGGCATCTAAATATGAAAACCTCAGGGGAAACGAAATTTTTTTTGTGTAATTGGAGGGGCTTCGGCCCCAAAAGAAGGGCCGGGAACCGGGAATCCCCAAAAACCTTAACCGAGACCTAATCCTTCCCGATTCCGCGGCCTAAGAAGGGGGGGACCTAAAGGGGGGGGGGAAATGTCACGGGGGCCCCCCCCTCCCCCCCGGGCCGTGGGCCCGGGGGGGCACAAACCCTTTCGGGCCCCCCCGGGTGGGGGCGGGGGGCCCGGGGGGCGACGCTGGGCCCCAGGAAAGAGCGGCGGGGCCCCGCAGCGCACAGGGACTCAACCCGACCCGTTCCTGTCCCGGGGCCCGCGGGCCCCCTTCCGGCCGAGGGGCCCCGTGCCCCTCCTCTAAGGCGCGCGCCTGGTCTTTCCCCCCCGAAAAATTTAAAGGGCCAGCGTCCCTTTAATTGGGTTAAATGCCCCGAAAGCCCCCCTCTATTTTAAAGGGTTCCCCCTCACTGTCACTCGTGCTGGGAACCCATGTTTCCTCTTCCTTACTAAAGGGGTTCCCTAAGAAAATTTCCTCCCCCCCGTGTTCCCCAAACCCTTTGCTAAGTTTCTCGACTCCGAACCTCTGCGCCTGCCCGACCTCCTGCCTCCTAAAGACTACGATTCTCGGGCTAAAAGGGCTCTGTTCTACCCCTGCACCCGGGGTTTCCAAACCCCAAAAGGGAAGTCACGGGCCCGGGGGGACGAAACCTTTTGGGAGCCTCACGCCCCAGCAAATCCATCCCGCCCTTTGCGGCGGGCTCTGATGAAAAACCGGGGGGTACTTAGATTCCATTCCCTGGCGTGGCTTAACTACCATTGCTTGCGGTGGACCAGCGGATCCACTACCCAGCCGTTACAAGGGCGATGTGTATGAAGGGGTCAGTTTTAATGTTCTGGCGATAAATGCACCAAAAGTGATGAGTCTGTCTAATTTCCCGATGTATGGATCATTGAATGAACATGTTTGGCACATTGTGCACTTGGCCCAACACTGGCTCATTGTTCTCTAGATATGATTCTTTCTAATAAGCCAAAGATGTTGGGGCGTTCTGGGGGCGTGTCACACCACAATTGTAATATTAGACATATTTATGAATGTGGGATGGCAAAACTAGACACAATACTGCTGGAAAAGACAGACCTATTTCAATGTGTTCTGCCTGATTCTGAGGAGTTGTAGTGGAACTAGATTTGCTATTAGGGCAAAAAATGTTCCTTATTTCTCAACTTATACCAGTAAAATAAAAAGAAAGAAGTATATGATAATTATCAAACTATATCAAATTTTATAAAATTTATAATACAAATTTTATCGTCTAAAATTTTTTTTATATAACAAAAATATAAAATTATCTCCTATAAATTGTATTTAAAATTAATATAATGTAATTTTAGAGTATTTAATTGGACAATGATTTTATATCATATAATTTCATAGAATTTTTTTTTTATTTTTTGGGAAATTAGTTTGATAGTTAATATCAGTAAGCATGTCCCTTGCTGTCAGGAATTCTGTTTAATCTGTTATACTTTATTCCTATGCGTCTCAGATGGGTTTCGTGCCATTTTTACCTTGCGATCAACCTAAAATGCACCTGTATGTATGAACCACAGTTGAACAGGTTCATACATTCTGGCACATTTTACACTGCTCTAAGGCTATCTAGAACTGGCCTGTCTGCTCCTAGTTCATGCATGTCGCCCTATGTTTAGATGCAAGTGACATAGACAGAATTGAATATTTATATAACTTATTAGATATTTGAATATTTGACACCATTTTTTGCAGGTCACATTAGAGGAGATGTCTTGATTGACCTCAGCGTTGGTTCCCTGGTTCCTCTTCTGTATTCAGCCTGTGAGTTTTTCAAACACATCATAGTGCTGAAGGCCAGTGACAGATGCATCATGGAGATGAAAAGAAGGCTGAACACACGGACTGGAGCATTTGACTGGAGACATGCTTTGCAACTTCCTGTAGGCAGAGAAGGAAGCAGGTGAAGTATTTGTTAAAACTTTATTTTAAATCTTATTTTTTCAATGCTAGTATGAAAGTAATATTTATAATTGTATAAATATCTGTGATTTCTATATGCTTTTTATTGCAATACAGTTCTGCTACAATATAGTCAGTACATTGAAGGAGATGTGATCGAGAAGGAATGTGTAATACTTGTACAGGGCCTCTTCTGGAGTGACTAAAACTGAAGCCAAAAGGTCTAGATGAATAGACCCTTGTTATAAGAGAGACTTAGGGCAACATGTATGAAACTTAGCTCCTCAACACGATTTTTCACGTCTATTTTTCAGTGTATAAAGCACTTGAATGTGTGAAAGTGGTAATTGTGAGGTTATAAATGGTGCCTAAGTTTTGAGGCGCCTGACATAAGTGTTTGGCACGTCGTGGAACTGTGACGCATTAGTAATGTGCCAAAAATGTGTATTTGACATACAGCAATAGCCGTCACACCACAGGTCTTGCTGAGATTTGTGGTGCAACATGCAAGATCACTACTATAGTTTATTTTCACTGACATGCAATTCTAATTACAACTTCTCGGGCCAGGTGCACAATGCGGCAAACATGTTCATTTTACGTGTCATACGTCAAAGAATTTGGCGGTTTAATCACTTTTGGCCTCTTTAACATCAGAACATTAAAACTGACCCCTTCGTACATGTTGGCCTTGTTTATACAGCAACCATCAGATATGCTAATTGTATACAGGTGAAACCAGTTTACATACACTATACAAAAAGACACATCTGCAGGTTTTTCTCACTCTCTGACATGAAATCAGAATAAACCTTACCCATTTTAGGTCAATAAGGAACCAAAATTATTTATATTTGCCAAATGCCAGAATAATGAGAGAGAGAATTTTTTTAAGGCATTTTTATTACTTTCTACAGAGTAAAAAATTTACATTTTGGTTCCTTCCACAAGCTTCTCACAATAGTTGGTAGGAATTTTGACCCATTCCTCCTGACAGAACTAGTGTAACTGAGCCATGTTTGGAGGTCGCCTTAATCACACTGGCCTTTTCAGCTTTGCCCATAAATTTTCAATAGGATTGAGATCAGGACTTTGTGATGGTTCCTCCAAAACATTGACTTGGTTCTCCTTCAGCCACTTTGTAACCAGTTTGGGAGTGTGCTTCAGGTCATTGTCATTTGGCAAATATAACTAATTTTGGTTCCGAATTGACCTAAAATAGGGAAGGTTTATTCCGATTTCATGTCAGATAGTGAAAAATACATGCAAATGTGTCTATATAGTGTATGTAAACTTCTGAATTCAACTGTACATGTGCTTTTGGTTATGGTATGTTTAAAACTCTATATATTATTCTAGCAAAGTGAGTGTGTGTGTGGGGGGGGGGGAGGGGTTGGAAAACTGTTGGAAGACATAGCATAGTGTTTGAAGCCAGACATTCTGGGATATGCTTTGTGCCATGTAACCGTATTGCCGCTGTATCTACATGAATAAACACTTGATTTTTACTTTTATTTTAGTTTTGATTTGAAAACCCGATCACATCCAAACTGCTGCTTTAGTAATACCACTTGTCTATTCAAGAAACAATTATCTATTAGCCTATGATAAACTCAAGTCTTTCCACCACCACTTGTAGCAAATAATCCAGAGCCAATCATTGAATTTTCATATTGATTAATTGATGTTGACTATTTCTTCCAGTGCCCAGTTACAGGAAAAAGAAGGGGAAAAATCCCAAAAAATTAAATTCAACATGTTATTAAATTTGGGCCTGGAGAAAAAAAAAAAATAACAAATCCCGGGGTCTTAAATTTCCCGGGAGATTTTTTGTTTTCCCTTTCTTGGCTGCTAGACCATATCTGTAGGGGATCATGGGAAGGGAATTTAAAGGGGATACCTCAGGGGTTTTTTCAAGTTTTTAAAATGAATTTTTGGGGGGAAACCTAAAAATTTTTTTGGGGCTTTTTGGTAAAACTTTTGGGAAAAAGTTTGGGAAAAAACAAGTTTTATTTTTTTTCCCCACGTATTTTATGAGGACTTTTGTCAGGGAAGCTCAAGGGAGAATGCTCTGTGTATTACCCCCAAAAGGTTAAGGGAGAGAAAGGCTGTGTTGAACCCCCCGTTGACTAAAGCCAAACATTTCTAATTCACCACAAGGGGGCCCGTTGGTTTGCAAGATAAGTCCGTTTGGGGGAGTTTTTTTTTACAAAACTTTAAAAAAATTTTTTTTTTGGGCAGGGTTTAAAGGTTTTTTGTGTCAAAATGAATGAGTTAATTAAGGGACCTCCCTTTTTTAAAATTTTTTCTCCCTTTTTAATTTCCTTTCCCTATTTTTCTGTGTATGGAAATTGTGGTATTAAAATGAAACCCTAAAAATATTTTTTGTTTGTGAACTGATTTTTGGGGGGGGAGGGCTTTTTTTTTTTACATTCCTGCTCTTATAAATTTTTAAAACGTTGAATTTTTGTACAACAAACATTTTTTAGTGCAATTTTTCCATATTTTTAGCAAAACACCTTTTCCCCGCCCCCCGAACCATTTAGATATAAAACAGTTTTTCGCTTTTTGTGCCAACAAAACCAAATGTAAAGAAAAAATGTTTGGGGGTTTTAAAAACCACTTTTCCCCCAATTATATTTTTTTTTTATTTTTTTCTTTATTTGGGGTTTGCAAAAAAAATTTTTTTTTTTTTTTTTTTTTTTTAGCCCCCTAAAAGGTTAACCCCAATTTTG
>JAODAL010063056.1:0-19427 GCA_025379985.1 Phyllomedusa bahiana
CAAAATATGGCATCTGCAGGGCATCCTCAAATGGAAGGTGGAGGAACACAAGGTCTCTAACATCCACCAACTCTGTGATGTCGTCATGAAGAAGTTGAAGAATATTCCAGTGGAAACCTGTAAAGCTCTAGTTAATTCCATGCCCAGGAGAGTTAAGGCAGTGCTAGAAAATAATGATGGCTACACGAAATATTGACAATTTGGCACAGCTCGTACTCATTTGTTCTCTAGATGTATGAGCAGTCGCCCTCTAAAAATAGGAACATTTTGCAGCGCCTGCGGCACTTTGTAATGCGCCCAAGGTGTGGAGGCGTTCTGGAGGCGTGTTGCAACACAACCGTATAATTTTACACATTTGTTACTGGACGACAGCAAAACTAGGTGCTATACTGCCAGCCAGACCAAGTTAAAAGTGGTCTACCTGAGCCTGAGTTGTCGTAGTAGAACTAGAAAGCGCCAAATCTATGACCCGCAGTAGAACAGGTCCATAAATTCTGGCGTATTCTACACTCCTTTAAAGCTATTTAGAACTAGCCTCTATGTGCCTATATCATATATGTTGCCTTAAGTCTCTAAACCAAGGAGAAAGTTACCTCTGGTTGGGTTGATAGGTCCACCTGAGAAAAATGAAGACTAACACTATGCATCAGATCTGCAGGGATATTTATATCCAAATACTTAAATGACTTACTGGGCCAAGTAAAGGAAAGTTTATGGTATAAAATATCTAGAATAGTGTATTATTATCTAGAGTGACAATGAGTTAATAAAATACCTTTGAATAAATTAATCTGAAACTGAATTCCTTAATTGACATCAATCAGGTGCGCTATAACTAAAACATATGGCAGTATGAAAAAGGACAGGCCTGCCTGACTCCCTTTTAAATCCTTTTAAGATCAGAAATTGCACCATTCAGTCCTATTTGCAGTTGAGGACAGTGGTATAGGCAGAGTAGCATTTGCCATTAGGCACCCATGGGCGGTGGCCTAGGATGGCAAAATTTACAGGGGGCACATAAATAGGGTTAATATTTTCAAAAAGACTGTATAGTAGCAGCTGTTGTAGCAAACCACTGGATATCTGCTTATAAATTTATTGCTTATAAATGGGGGTTATTGCAACATATGGGCACTGTATGCGACCTAAGACCTACGTAAGCTTCCTTTTTCTACACAGTATGCAGAAAGGCATGGTGTATTAGTAAATAAATCGTTTTTATTAAGTGTAAAACATTCTCCGTAAAAGAGCTCAAACCTTCTATAAACATACATCACTCAAATCCCTAACAATGCGTCTGTCGCCGTCACCGGCGCTATATCAGGAATTGCGATATAGAAAATTGCCGGGAAATACAGTAATTCAAATTCTATAAGTGCTTCTCATTGGTCGGCATAAACCAGCCAATCAGAATAGGAGCGACAGTGAACCATTATAACCTTTGTAGAAGTATTGACCAATCAAAAGAAAAGGCGGGACAGTTCAAAATGCAGTAAAAAATGCAGAAAAGAGCTGATTGGTTGAGCCCAGGCGGCAGATATGAATCCCAGCAGATATGAATCCACTAATCATGTAGTGCGTCTATTTTGAGTGGACAAGAAGGACGCGATAGAAGGGCCCCCTAAAATTTATTACTGTCTATGGGAAATATTCCTATACTGTGATTGGTTGGGGGGAAGAGGGACTTCTATGGGGAAAAGAAATGCAGAGCGAGCTCTGTTTGTGATTGGCTCATTAAAAGAGGCGCGGTTATTTGGACCAATGTGGAGAGCGAGCGACTCTCTTATGGTTTTTCTAATTCTATCTATAATAAAACTGTACAAAGGCCGAAATCAATGAAAGACTCACAAGTTGTACCGATGTGTATATAAAATAACAGAAATATGGGGGTAACAAAATAAACAAATAAAAATGAATTTAAGGAGTTCATTTTTTTTCTTTATTTCGTTAGCCAGCATGAAAAAAATTAATATGGGTGTCTAACGAAAATAACCAGGAATATAAAAATAGAGAAAACTCATTGAATTCATATCTTATTTGTTTTCTATTTTCTTTACCCCCCTATTATTGTAAATTTATATACAGATCGGTGACAACTTGTGAGTTCTTATAATTGATTTACTGCCATGTACAGCTCTTTTTCATTATAAGACTTGCCATTAGAAAACCCATAAGAGCGCGCTCGCTCTCATCACATTGGAGTAAATAAACGCGCCACTATAATAAACTTAACCAATCACTAAACAGAGCTCAAGCTCAGTCATTTCTTTCGCTTATAGAACGTCTAGAATACAGTTAGCTTACCCCCCTGACTGTGCTAGGAAGCAGGACGACAAAAAGCACCCCATCTTCACCCCAACAAATCACAGTAACTAGACATATTTCCCCATAGACATTAATAACTTTTAGGGCGCCCTTCTAATCGCTGGCACCTTCCTTGCTCTCACCTCAAAATACGACACCATACATAGAGGATGGTGGAATTCATACTTCAGATCGCCCTGGTCTCACATACCAGTCATCTCTTTTTTCTGCTCTCTTTATTAAATGTATTTATGAACGCCGGGGGGAGGGCTGCGGGGGGAGGCGGGGGGGGGGAGGGCGGGGAGGGCGGGCGGGGGAGGGGGGTGGGGGGGGGGAGTGGGGAGGAGGGAGGGAGAGGGGGGCGGGGTGGGGGCGGGGCGGGGGGGGGGGGGGAGGGGGCGGGGGGGGGGGCGGTGGGGCGGCCGTGGGGGGGCTTGGGGGAGCGGGGGGGGGGTGGGGGGGGGGGGGTTTTGGGCTGTCCCTACCTATTTCATTTTGCAATGGTACAATACCTACTCATAGGTTATAATGTTCACCTGTCGCTCCTATTCTGATTGGCTGTTTATTCGCCGACCAATGAGAGGGGCTTTACAGAATTTGAATTCTGAGTATTTCCCGGCAATTACAATAACGAGCAATTCCTGATGTACGCCGGTTCACGGGCGACAGAACCGTTGTTAGGATTTGATTTGATTTATGTTTATAGAAGGTTTTGAGCCCTGTTATATTCAGATAATATTTTACAACTAATCAAAAACCGATTTTTTTTAATCATACCTCCAAGCCGCACGGCGCTGAGAGCCCAGATTTCTCATTGCCACCGATCACTATCGATCATTGACTACAATGACAAAGATAGCTTGTCACTCTGATATGCGCCGGGATAGCCAAGCCCCCGCGAGCTCAACTACAATCCCTCTCTTTTTCTGCCTTTTTTTTTAACACTGGTAGTTTTGAACATCACTAAAGCCCTATGGTGTTTTTGATTGGTCAACACCATACCATGGGAGGGTTGATTATGTGGTCCACCTGTCGCTCTACTACATTCTGATGGCTGATATATGCCGACCAATGAGAAGCACTAACACAGAATTTGAATTACTAAGCTAATTCTTGTTCACCCGGCAATTTTTCTATATCGCAATTCCCTGAGAATGTACGCCGGTGACGGCGACAGAACGCATTTGTTAGGGCATTTGAGTGATTGATATGTTTATATATGTTTGTTAGCCTCTTTTACAGAGAAATTTTACCACCTATAAAAGCACGATCTATATTTACTAATAACTCCCATGCCCTCACAGAGCCGCTAGATATTTCAGTGCCCCTGATCCCGATCATGCTACCATAGACTACAATGGAGAAAAAGTACGCTCGCGCATCTGACTGGCCGGAATAGCCAAGCCCAAAGCCCGCTAGCCCAACAAACTCATCTCTATCTCTTCTCTGCCTTTTTTATACTGTATTCTTTGAAACTGTCTCCGCATTTGCATTTTGATTGGGTCAAATACCTCTCCTCTCCATAGTTCTATAATAGTTTTCACTGTCACCCTTATTCTGCTATTGCCCCGGTATGGCCAAGCCTCAGACCGCTAGCTCAACAACAGCTCTTTTCTGCACTTTTCTTACTGTATTTTGAACTGTCCCGCCTTTATCTCTTTCTGATTGGTCAATACTTCCTCCATAGGTATAAAATGGATCACTTCGCTCACTCAATTCTGATTGCTGGTTATTTCCGACCAATGAGAAAGAGCGTACAGAACTAACTGAATACTGATATTTTCCTGGCAATTTCAATATCCAAATTCCTCGATATGTAGTCAGCCGTCTTGATTTTTGAAATGTGATTTATTTATGTACACTTTTTAGTAAGGTTTGAGCTCTTTTTCAGAATAATGTTTTACAACTTAATAAAAACGTTTTTTTTTATTCATAACTCCATGCCTCTAAACGGAGCTAGAGCTGGATTTATTTTTGAGCGATCTTATATATTTTTCCTTTAATTTTAAATGATACCACTTTTCACTAACTTTTTCACGCTTACTGGAACGCATTCTTTAACATCTTTGATATTTCACTTTATTCATTCATTCATTTGAAAGAGAACGTCTATTTGCTCCTTGCAAATAACATGTTTGAAATGATTTCATCGTTGTCTATCCAGCCTGCGTCTCCAATCGAGATAACATGTCAGACAAGGAAAAGAGACTAGGAAGAGATAGACGCAGTCCCGTGCACACAAAAACATAAGAAAACCATCCAGACCCTCTCGCGCCCAAAGTCCCGCACTAGCATCCCAAAACTAGGTGAGGCACGGTGGACCTTTTCACACACTGAAAAACGGCATGTATGTTCGCACCTCCTGGGCGGGGCGAATCTTAGGCGCAGTCCCGCATGCGCCTAAGTAGTTTTCTGCACTGTGCCTCACACTACAAGCAGGAAAAACAAAAAACCACATCACGCGAGGTGCGGTGGACTATTAACAATCGCATGATATGAGCAAGCAAAGCAGCTGCCTACGGCGGCGACATACATGAGGGCAGCATGTTCCCAGTCTCGACAGATTGTGCGTTCAACACATCTGAAAACGTGCGCTCCGACGTAGGCGAGGCTTCATACATGTCGCCCAAATTATTTTTCAATGCCATACTGCTCTGACAGTGTGGGAAGGTGATGTTATCATTTGGGTCATAGGCAAACAACTTTTCTTCCTACCGAATACACGACAAGTAGTATATCCCAAAGAGCTAATTGTGTACCAGCATCTGACACACCAGCACCTTCTCGATCTCAACCAATCACTCACAAAACCATCCAGTGATTATTTGGCAAACCCACAATGGGCCGCGCACATGTGCCTGCTCCCTTGAGCGATAGAGGGACTTGTGGGAACTGCACAGGATTTCTTAAAAACTCAATTACGGCGTAATGGCTTGCCAAATGTTTTTTACACTTGGGACTGTGATCCCAGTTGTCTTGAGATCATTAACAAGTTCCCCCCCTGTAGTTATAGGCTGACCTCTCACCTTCCTCATCGATCATGGATATAACCCCCAAGGTGCAGATTCTTGCATGCGGTGCCACCAGATCCGTGTCATTGACAATTCTACACATTTGTATTTCTTTGTCCAGTTATTCTTCATCCTTTATCCTTATGTGTTTGTAGCGCCCATATCCAGCTTTTTGCAGGTCTATGATCATTGTCCCCAACATCCTTAGAAAGCTCTTTAGGTCTTAGCCCATGTTGTAGAGTTTCTTCAGACTTTCTGACCTGAGATAATTTTGAGTCTGTGGATAGAGGATCTTTTATAAAGGAGACTAATTTAAGAACGCACGCCTGTCTTTAATGCAGTAACGAGTTGCTTAGTTACCAATCTAACTGTCTTTTTTAGGTAGCCAAGAGCTCGTTATTCGGTTGGTAGTAGGATCAAACTATTTATTTCTCTTCAACAGCAAAATGCAATAAATTTAGTTAATTTATACAATTGTGATTATTCTGATATTACTTTATTGATATTCTATCTAATCATCTAAGTGTAAAAATATATAGAACTGTTTCATACGACACAGTCTTTGTACGTGTGGCAAAATTACCCACTCAGCAAGCCATCAAATAATACAATTTCTTCAACTGTATAAAATCATATATTATTAATCAACAGATGTTTACGCAAAGTAAGTACGTCACTTACACTTAAAATAGTCCCTTTTAATTGTGATGCAATATCATTGCTAGAACGTTTCTAATGTGGAGCAATATATATATATCTAGATTATATATACTATATATATATAAATATATATATTTAATTATTTATTAAGTTTTGTAATGTTTATTTGTATTATGATGGTTAAAGTTGCGTGGTGTGTTTACTGTGTGCAATTGCCTGTGAAAAACAATATTAGCTTATTACATTTTTAAAATCAATTCGTGATAATATTGGGTAATCGGACACAGCAGTTTTGCTACTAGTTTGAGAACTTGATAGACATGCACTGTATTGCATGATGGCAGTCTGTATGGTGAAACCAGTAACCAGACATTAGATGTCTGAGCAACCATATTATATCTATAATTTTTCAAGCAACAAAGAATTGATTGTAATCTCCATTGACCACAAGACCATAGCATTGTCTATAATAAGTATCCAAGTGCCTTCTAGTAAGCATAAACCATTTACCAGATCCTGGGGGGATCAAATCAACCAAGAAATAGTCTCAAGGCACATTGCTATACCATTTTTACGGCATAGAGTTTGGCATCTGGAAGAACATTTAGGTGAAGTAGAGATAGTACTGTAGCTCAAGGCACAAATAATGCAATAGTAAGCCAGAAATGAGAAGGCGATGAAGGACTCTTGGGATGTACACAGTATAAACATCCAAACCAACAGATGGGAAGAAGAGAGAACACAACCTCATTTAACTCCTCCGCGTGAAAGGCGTCCTTCTAAATATCTGCAGCACTTGGAAGGATAATGATGGTAAACAACGCCTCCTAGAGTAAAAGTGAGAGCCATATATGTGAATCTTGAGGTAAAGGTAAGAATTTATTATGAGTAAAATTTGGATAAAGTTAGCTACCTTCTAGACAAGACACTTAAAGGATATGTAGAGGTTTAAAGTAAACTCACTCACCGATGGGCACTTAATGGAAGGGATATAAAAATAAAATACATATTTGGACTTTTATTCCCAATAGCCTGCAAGGAAAACCTTTAACGCAGTTTTTATGCCCCCATATCAAGAAAAGAGAGCTTTTTTTGTGTCTTTTACTTTTATGAAATCACCTACTAGTCAGTTTTTCTTTGCTTCATGTATTTAAATGCAGATTTTCAACAGTGTGGAGTTTAGAGGCATGAGCACTTGAGTTTGAAAGTCTCTTCTATCCTTAATCCACAGCGGAACCAAGGTCAATTAATACCCCTCTGAGAACACTTTTCAAAGATTCCGTACACTTTTGTATTGAGGGTGGCACCAATGACCACCTGTTAACCAACGCGCAGAGAAACTTGAAATTAGTAAGTCTTTGCGAAGCACAAAAGAATAAACATTCTATCACAGATGGAAGGGAACGATGAGCTTCCAAAAGAGCAATGGCAAGATGCAGACTAGAGGATACAGTGTTAGATCCACATCTTAAATAGCGCATGCACTAAAGAAAAACTATATTGCCTAATCAAGAGATGTACATTAACTTTAGTGACGTAGAAGAAAAAAATAATTATATGTGTATTTATAGCTTCCATGTGAATAAGAATAAAAGTATACTTATGATCAGCCCCTCCGGGAGTAATGAGGTAAAGTAATCCTCTAAGCATAGCATAGCATGCGAGTGTTTTGACTCTGCTTCATAAATTATTAAGCTTGATGAAAAGCTAACAGTCTAATGTTAGCAGAGGAAAAGCGTCAAATGGTGATGGGTGAAAAGCTACATTGCACTGTTATGCCTTGGGCAAAAATATTCAACTTCATCTAAAGCATTAGACAGAATGGATTTGTACCCCCAGATTTGGCGAGTGTAGGTATTTGCGCTATCAAATATAACTTTTGCCTAAATTCTACAAGTTACATCAGACAAAATATATAATGCCCCCATTGGATCAATTATAATTAAATGATGGAGCGATTCCGGCCAACCAAATAATCCTGATTACGTGAGTTGACATTCCCAAGATTTATAGTGGACAATCATCTCTCCCCGAAACATTCAAGTCATTTGATTGTTGATTACTCTCCCGATTCCCCATTAAAGTCTATGGGGGCAGAAACACCAGGTGCATTTTCACACACCAACAACAAGTGAGGTGAAGCTGAGAATTACATCTCACAACAGTAAACCTTGGCATACATGGAACATCTTAGTCAAGAGATTAGGATACAAGAGTCACAGTAAAAAATTCAACAAGAACGCTAAAATAATCCATTTGCCTTCATAATTCTAGAGATGAGCGATAACAACATGAGAGAAAGTTGAAATCGGACCACGATCTTCGATTATAATTTTCAGGAATATTCACCAATGACCGCGGATATGTATATTCCCGACAAAATGACAAATCTTAAAGATAACTAGTCTATCCACTTTACCTATCACAGACCTTTTTTGGTGTTTCCTGTAAAATTTTGGGGGCCCGCCAATCAGCTAAGAGCATCATAGGGTGGTGAGTGGGGTAGACGACGTCTGCTCGTGGGCGGTGTATGGATCCTCTTTCGGGTGCAAAAATCACATGACCTCTATGTTTTATGTATACGACTTGTATTATCTACCTTGAATCAGTCTTCACAATTCCTACAACTATCTCCACTACAAGAGCACCCCAACACGATTCGCTGCTTGTCCCAATACGCTGGTTGCGTCACAGCTCAGAGAAAACAACCCATCCTTGTAGCTGTGACAGCGTTAGCGATATATTATAGCACATTACGAGAAATATTTAGTTCTCACTTCATTTAGTTAGAGAGAGACTAGCGGAAAAGGAGGGGGGATGATTGTGCAGGCCCAGCCTGTCCTGTCCTTGTCCTGAACTGCCGCATTTGAAATAGCCCTGTTCTCTTTTTTTTTTAAGCACTTTTTGGCCAATCACAGACCCTCACCCAACTGAGGGTGAAACTTGTCCCCTTTTTTTTTGCAGCTCTCCTAATTGTGTCTGTGCAGCATTCCCAGTATTTCTTGTCGCAAATAAGCCCCCCTTCAGTAATGCAAAATTGGGAGTTTACAGATAGTTTATTGTAACTGGTGTCCCCCCCCCATGAAATGTCAGAGCATTTATAAACCTCCACTATCTCTATTACCGTAGAACTCTTAAAATAGTTCTATTGCAGTCCGTGTGGTCTCAGTTTGGCCAAATAGCGACTTGGTAATGCCAAATTTGGTCTACAAATTATTTTATCAGGCAACTGGCCGCACTTTTCATTGCCAAACATCAGTGGATTGCCCAAAACCAACCGCCATATGTATTATCCATGGTAAACTTTAAATATTCTATTGCAACTCCATTGCGTCGCAGTTTGAGCGCAAAATAGCGCACACGCTTGTATCGCAATAGGTAAGTTAGATATTCTTAATAGTACCTGGTAGCCATGATTTATACAGAATTGTAAAACCAAGCCACAAGATCTCATCCTTATAACTTTTCAATAGTTCTATATTGCCACTCCGTGCGTCTCAGATTTTCCAATAGCCGCCCCTTGTAAACAGCATATTGGGTATATACAAGATATTTTATGTGCAAACGTGTGGCCCAGTTGTCAGTTGAGTTTTAAAACTGAAATATCTCATCCATCATAACTTTCAATAGTTGTATAATTGCACTCTGTGCATCTCATTTTTTCGTGCGTTTCAGTTTATTGCCTTTGCCAACACAACAGTATGACAAGGATGCGTTGCGAAAAGTGTGATAGCGGTTCAACTGCCAGTATGCCATGTCCCAGTTGCCTACATATACGGTAGTCTCTTCTTTTGCTGCGATAAAAAGGTGTCCCCGTGAGCTTCTAGGTACACGCGTACCATGCTGTGGCTCTTACACGCACATCCTCAATCAGACGTTTGTTCAGTTAGCCATTGACCTTCATATGAATTATTTTATCCTAAGTGATTTTTTTTTCTCTTTGACTTTTATAGCTTAATTGTCCCTGCCTAAGATGTAGGAACATATCCAAGTTCTCACTTGATTCAGCGTGGATGTTCACTGAGATCCATCTTCACATCACAACCATGTTTGGGTATAATAGAATGAAACTGGTGTTTCCTCTCCCTAAGCCATAACCGTTATTATATGGTCCATAAACAAATCATGCCCTGGCGATAAGTCGACATACGCCATAAAAATAATTCTTGCTCTCATTATAGATCTTATCGAACGACACGAACATGCGACGATGCTGTTTCTTGCGACACATAATCCGCTCAGTAGCACTAATTATATTATGCCCTACACCACAAAAGATGAGTTCATGGACTCGTAGCCCAAGAGCCAGGTACAAGCGGTAAAAAGAAAGCAGCTTGAACTAAGGGCCCCCTATTCGAAAACAAAACAAGACACCGATAATTTGAAATAGTACATGGGTAACTGGGCAGGAGACCAATACAATATATATAATACATACAATCAACATTTTTTTGGCACCACCCCCCAGGGACCGAACAACTGTTTCAATATGTCGGTGCAGCAGAACATCCCAATGGCGAATGCGAAAGCGTTCAGACTGGCCAAGGCGAACATCTCCTATTTAGAAGTGTGCAATGAGAACCGCCAAGTTCGCAGAACAACAGTCAGTCATCTATTCTAACTGTTTCTCCATGGTAGCTAATTCACTGTTTGTTTGATGACAAGCAAATCTAATCCGCGCGAGCATAAACTAATAAATAGCCTGACTGAGCACCCAACAAGAACAAGAGGAACACCCATGACGCTCTATGCTGGCAGCTGGCAACACAAAGTAATATTGGGTGCTTAATTTTCACTGTGGCCTTGACGACGAGAGAAACATATGAGTAAATATAAATGCAAATATGCGTGCACACTACTCTCCTCACAAGCAAATGCACCCTGCCTGAACTAAAAAACTCAGAGACTCGTTGGTGCGATGCGGCTACTTCTGAAGTAAAACCTTTAGTGGCTATTTCACGAGGTTGTTGAGAAGGAGACATATGATCTGATGCAGGGCTCTGCCCCCCAGCACAACCAGAGACAAAAACACCCTCAAGACCACATCCCTGCATTACCCCCTCCACAGCCGAAGTCCCTTTAGTGCTGTTCAGATCACTGGAGCTGTTTCCCCAAATCTCTCGTCATAATACGAAACAAGAATCATAATCATGCTGTAGCCCACAAGCTAACTACTCTAATCAATGATCCTTTCTTTCCGTGTAAAATGCTGGAAATACAGTCTCACTCTATCCGAAAATCATTTTAAAAAAGGCTGAAGCAGAGAGACAGCTATCCTTTCCTGATTGGCTTAATGGACCGGTCCCAGGAAGTTGCAGTTACAACATAGATAAAACGAGGTCATGGTGATATTCCGAGCGAGCGCCAATGAGATCCCTCCAAACCACACCCACTGGTGACTATCTCTATAAACCACCCCACTCCAACCCTGTGCTCTGACACAACGAAGCGCCGAGAGCAAGCACAGAATTCGGAACTGTGATGTTCATTATTTATAAAATTTTTAATACAAAGTAATCTCTTCATCTTTGCCAAAATTCTTCCTTTTTTTAGATTTCATCGCTACTACGGTTCACTAATTATACATACCCAAAATTTTGAGTTTCATATTTTATGGGAAATTTTATTTATAGCATCAAATTTGTATATCACTCACATTACATTGCTAGTGAAAGCAGAGTAATGGTAAATATTTTTTTCTGGAGGCGGTGGACCTGATCCCTTTTTGAAGATTGCCAAGTCCCTACATATAGAAATCAACGCATGTGACTCGTTTATGTAACAGGGTCAAAAATGATACTGAGGGATGTATTTCATCAAAGGATGTTAAATCCCTTTAAGTAGATGGTACTCAGTCATACTATAACATCTGCCCATTAAACAACTATAATAAAGGTGGGTCGATGCACACCTCACATCAGTTATTTTGTAATGCAGGAGAGACATGTGGGAGCTTGTAGCTGCTGAACAAAGATGTGGCAAATAAATAGACACTGAACACCTCGTCCCGGGAGAACTGAGCTTTACGTGTTCTTGTGTCTTCACAACACACTGACAGTTGCGTAGAACAACTCTCGTGCACTTCGGAGCCTTATTTTCACAACTGCAGCTCCTTCAGCATCCATGCATACGACGCAGTACCCAGGGGCGCTATCCTATTACATGACCCATCCACATCAACACTGCTCCATAAACCTGACCTTTGCCTCACTTCAGCGTGGTCCTCCATCCACTTGTCCAGGTTGCTGCTTGACATACGCTGCGGACCAAATCCCCTGCTGTAAACTTAGAGTGGGCAACTATGCCCTTTTTCAGAGCACAGCGTCCAGCTGGAAGGCAAAGTTCATGCGCCTGGCACCCATCACGCCACGTGCTTTGCTTGCTGACATCAAAACTTGAACTAATTACTTACAAGTCTTCTCATACAAGGCGTCCTTAGCCTTAACTCACTTGGCTTTCATTCGGCAAAGTCTGGCCTCCTCTGATTCTGAGAGGCCAGGCTGAACGATCCTTCTGCTACACATCTCATGCACCTCAGCAGAGCTTCTGTCACAGACTTACTTAACATTTCTCACTCTATATCTTCAAATCCCCTGCAACTTTTCACTATAACCATTCCTCCGGCCTTGCTGCTGTCTCAGGAAAGATTTAGCTTCCTATTGGCTGGAATCTATGACACTGCTGTATCCGGGTAGACTAACTACCACACACTTTGATATGAATACATCTTAACATTAGTCTATGGCCTTCTAACACTAACATTCCTATATAACATCGACTACCAACCGAGTACTACACCCTCTGGACAACCTTCCACCAACTAACAATGCTTCCCCAATAAGGAAAAACGGTAGAATTATGAGTCATGTACCCCTACACCATCATCTCACAACAACCATATACTAAAGAGTGAAATATTCATCGATAAATATATTTACTAATTTTGCCATAGGCAAAAACTTAAACTCATGCACGCTTCTCTATAATGTTAAACACTAAAACAATAAAACTTTTATTATATACTAACCATATCCATCATATAACACACTATCTAAAAAACTCAATCTCTAGCTCATCATTTTAACCCATTTTAACTTCAGGAAAGAGAGGAGAATAGACTCTCCCTTTCTATTCATCCAAGTGCCGGTGTGGAAACCCCACCTACATAAACCCGAAGAACCTATATTCTTTGCCTGGAAAACGTGCAGTTTAAGCTGTGTAAGCATCTTACATATGAAACACCTCTAAATAAGTAGCAACAATTTCTACAGAGCTAACAAAACTATTGGTAGCCTTATTTTTCCAAATACTTTTGTCTGAATGCGCTTATTATCTCATCCAACTTACATTACAAGATCCAAAAAATTTTATTTTCTCTTCGGTCATATTCACGAAACACGAATGAATTGTCTAAACGTGAAGTTACATGAACACCAATTTCATTATCATTTGAGATCTAGATCACACAAACCCATGAATAAATTATTACACTACCATCCCACAAAAATCAATATATCATCAATAGAAGCGCCCCCAAAATAAAAATACCGAGAAATCTGTGAATATTTCAAGGTGTTCACAGGATAAAAAACCAAGTAGCACCATACTCCCACCAAAACGTATAAAATATATAGCAAACTTGGTCTGCACCAGGACAGTCCCATGAGGCTGCTCACTTTTATCTGGTGATAAAAAAGGTGCCATCAAACCGAATAAAAATAGTGTATACTGCAGTCCAAAAAAAACCATAGCTGTAAAACAAAATCATTGTGTTCCGCGTAAATTGGTCACCCCTCTATGCTCTGTTCAAAAATACTTGATTGCTTTCAAGGCCTATAGTACATGTCTGATGTTACTGTATAGGGCTTCTACAGTCTAAACTTCCAAGAAGTGTCACTCGCTCAAACTCACCACTAGATCGCTAATGTCTCATACACAGTGTCCTTACGTATCTCTTAAGATATTGAAGGAAGGCCAGTGACAAAGGGCATCAGTTTATACGTATCCAACAAACATATGTGCTCGGGTCCCTTTGTGTTAAATTGTTCTAACCTGAGACTATACGGAATCTCACCTGCTATTGGCCACATACCTTCTTTATAGCACTTTTCTAATGCATAAAAGGTACAAAACTAGTAGGATTCACATTTAGCATATTTATTTCTTCTCTCCTCGACTCAGTAATTAATTTATTTCCTTCAATTCCCAAAAATCCAAAATCCTTTTCCAATTCCTTCAATACTTCCATTGGAGTTGTGGGGTCTTTTGGAAGCCTACTCCCAATTAAATCATGTTTCTAAATCACCCAAGTATTCACTTAACCAAACCGCTGCAATCTAACTAGTCACTATACCTTAAAGATCTGAAATTGTTACACAACCAGACTGTCACTAGTAATTGATTACTAGTCATCCACTGCTTAGATCTTGTAGTTTGTCAAGCAATAGCTATTCTTCCTCCCATTTTTAAATTATAAAGAAGATGGTTTTGTACGTCTGAGTGCTCTAGTTCTCGTATTCGTACAGCTTCACAAAGCGGAGTCGCGGGCGTTACTACTTCCACAAACAGTATCCAATAATGATATTGTGATACTCGGGGAAGGTGAATTCCTAGAATTTTTGGCTTCAAATTTGTCAAAGGGTATATCAAGAATTACGGTCTCCTTCGACCTTCAAGCCTGCAATTGTCTCAAAGCACCCAATGTTTTTCTCCTCTCGTTTCCTAAATGTTTGTTCATCATTAACTTTTCATATTTATGGTATTTATGTCAGCCAAACTGTTCCTAAGAAAGAGATTAATATCATTTACCCGTACAAATTCAATTATAATTTGGGCATCAACAACGGGCAGTGAACGAAAGCGACCGTATGAACAAACACCTGTATTTCTGATTTTCTTTAAATCTATGAGTAAAGTGATACAAGTTAATGCAACTTGTATGCATACACACTCCATTGTTATTTCTAGATGATATCCCTTCTCCCCAAACGGATCCCTCAAGAGAATCCATGGTGGTATCTAAAAAAAGTGGATGTATATTGCGTCTGAGATTGAAAGTCTTGCACTGTGTTCAAGCAACCTGAGTCCCGATTTTCCTTGCACCCACTGGATGGCGTATTTGTATTGCCATGTTAAAAAATCATTCTGCCTGTGCTCCCCCACCCATGGCGCACCACACAGCACAGGATGCAGAAGAGGACACACATGTATATTGATCCCATGATTCCCCCACATCTCCTAACGCCTACCCGATTTAGACATCTTCTGAGAAATTTCTGATCTTGCACTGCCTGAGATAGACAAGATTTTTTGTTCGCGTCATTCTTATTTTGCTGGGGCCAAACCGTCTGTTCGTTCTCATGACACCTTCCTGGAAACACTCCAACCAGTTTTCTTCCCTGCGTAATAGTCTATTAAATAGAACCTGTTGGAGGATTCTCTACAGCAGTAAGATCCTCTGAATCTGATAATCCGAATATAGAGTAGGTATTTGTAGGAGTAAATCAACTATTTTTTACCAAATCTATAAACCCCTGATTGTTATCAAAGTCCTTTTCTCGATCCCTCAGGATATTTATTGATTTATTTATTATATGTTTTATTTTTGTTCTAAAATATCGAGGGAAATTGGATGGAGCCACGCAAAGTTAATAATCTCACCACTAGTAAACGAATCTCCTGATTTAAGTTGTATCACGAGTAGTATTAATTTCATTGACAATGAAATTCTCTCAAATTACTGACAGATATTTCCTCAATTTACAGAGAGCGCATTCAGCTTAGTCAGTTATCATTTTCCTCCAGCCCTTGATAAAGAAGGGTGCGATCCTCTAAATGCTGTAATCTGTTAGGTCTCAAACTCAACCGTAATCCTCCTATCAACCAAGTTTGTTGAATTGCAGTATTATAAGTTCTCCCTAGACTGCTACTTTCCCAGCTATGCCCGAATTTGTTGTTTGTAAAGTTTGTTATTTAATTCTCTGAAAGCGAATATGCGGCGTGTTAGTTTTCATTCAATGGAATTGCGCGGTTGATTAGAAAATTACTTAACATTTAGACCTTTCCTGTGAAAAAATATCAAAATTAAATTTCTGACAAGCTCACAAAAAAACCCGTGCCATTCCCTAGATTCCCCCACTTGAACATAATCCTAGTTCACCCAAACCTTCTGTCAACATAAATCTCTCAAAAAATGGCGGGAAATCTCGCAAAGAACAAAGAGTGACTTTTGATCCACTATATATTACCTATCTGTTGCCATAGGCAAACTTAAACTCTCAGTTCTACTATCTGTTAAACACTAAAAATCACTTTTTCATATATAGCTAACTCTTAACCTCTATACACACTAGTTTAAAAACCCGAACTCTAACCTCATCCATTTAACACCTTTTTGCTTCTGAAAGAGGCGGACATACAAACTCCTATTCTATTATCAAGTGCTGGAGGAACCCGCCACCTATAACCAGGGAGCCTTATATCTATAGGCAAAGGTCAGTATATGAGCGTTTTCTTGAACAGTTGGATCTCCATCACACTCTGTCTACATAGGTCGACCTGCTGCAGACGGTGTCACAAAGGCGGGAGCCTTACTTGTTCTGTTTCTATGAGAGCTTAGGGTACGACTCGCCGCAAGTAGTTTGGCTTCGGGATCCCTCACTGATGCTAGTACACTTTGCTATAGATATAGCAAGGCGCTCGATCCCCTATTAAGCATCAAGGAAATGGTGGTTTCTCACCGACTTGATAATAGAAGAGGGGTAGATTGTAGTTACCCTTCTTAATCATAAGTAAAAAGGCGGTTTAAATGAATAGGTTAAAGCATCACCCAGGCTTCTTTTAAATAGTGTGTATACGAGTTAGGTAGTATATATATAATAAAAGTTATGGTTTTAAGGTGTTTAAAGATAGAGAAACTGATAGAAGTTATTAGACAGTTATCGTTGCGATATGGCGCAAGATATAGTAAATGAACAAGGTGATAGCAAAAGTTACTCCTTCATGTTCTCCGGACGACCTAAGTTAGCGAGATACACCCAAAATATTCTTATGGAGATTATTATACAATATAAGATAAAGGGAACCCAACGTACAATAATTAACAGTCAGTAGTCAAAGGAGATGATATAGCTCACGGGTAGCCAACAGTGGGAGATCCAGAATATAATCTATGATGGATATGTCTAAATCAATATGAGTTCCGGCGACGACAAATGAACTACTAAGGAAGCAGTAAACCACCGTATATCAGCATACAGACCAATTTGAGCTTAAAACCTTATTGTTAAACTACATAACACATCATAATCGTCCACATATTCGTAAGAATACCAGCAATAACACAACGCAAATAAGTGTAGTCATAAAAAATACAAAATTTCTCGAAGGTACAAACAATAATTAAAGACTACACACAAGTTATTTGTAAAGAGGAAGAAACAGGAACGCTAAATAAAAACAATGCACCAATAATGAATACCGTTTGGAGCAAACTGTAGCAATACCATTCAATTCCCGACAAAAATATACAGAATTCTGGTAAAATTCCTAAATAGAAATCAACACTTATAACAATCAAGACTAAATCAGGCAAGTTAGGGGATGAATACACGGACCAACCTGACATCAGAATTGAACAGGCCCCAGGACAATGCCTTCAAACCTTCTTCAACAAACTTTAAGAATGCAGCCAGTTTTTGAAACTTTGTCTGGAAATCCTGTTATAGTGAAAATAAACTTTATTAATACTTCTTAACTTACCATAGAGATTCAGTAACTAACTCTTCTCATAAACACATTTTGAAGATAAGCTTTTTTTTTATTTATTAGTAACTCAAGATATTTGGTTCATAACATTTGCCAAATTTTTAAATGTCTCTGTAATAGACAGAAAGTTCATTACATTAAACATAAAGTTTTTCTTAACTAGTTATCTGCCATATGTCACCCACTGTACTTCTGGCATCAATTTAATTAAAATAACAGCTTTATTAACGTTATGACAAATCCCAGAAGACTTTTAAATATAGTAGATAATTTTTTTACAATTTTCAAGAAATTTTGAAACAACAGATCTTTGTTCAGAGGAATCAGAGTTCAGGGTTCAGCACTGACATCCATATTAGGTGTAGTGACCACCAACAACGTTAATGTCAGTCTTCTGCATTTCGGCGCGTAATTGCGCTTCAATATGCCTGAGTACAAAGCCACAGAATATCACGAGATAATTCATGATTTCTACAATACAGAGCTTATGGATTACCTGTTCCTTATCCCACAGGACCGGCACACTTACAGCCCAGGCGGGAAAGAACTGAACTTCTCCCCAGTTCCTCTACCTAGGCGAATACACGCTGGGGAGAATGAATGTCAGTGAGAGCTTCAGAGAGACATGCTGGCCAGCTGCGGGCGTATATCCTACTTCAATGGATCAGTAGATGAAGTATGGAACCCCACTAAAGCAACTTGCCATACATCCCAGTAACAGAGTGAGTGTTTCGTATAGAAGGCAGTATAACTGTAATCAAGTCAAATATAAAAAAAAAATAAAAAATGTTTTATTTACCTCCATCACAGATTTGGACATTTCTTCCTCCTTTTTTTCTAGCAGTATTACTAGTATGTTTGCCTCCTTTTGTGTCATTCTATACAACTCTCTGTCAGGTACACTCTCAGTTCCTCTATACCTCACATAAGCAGACCTTTTCTTTTAATCACCACAGCTATTTATCACCTTTTAGAGATCCATTTTTAAAATTTTTCAAAATTGTGAAAATTTCTGCATGTAAGGCTGATAGTTATACCACAGAGTTTATAACTAGCATTTACCATGTGTCTATTTCATGTTAGAATAATTTTTTAAACATCTATTTCTTAGAACATTAGGAGGCTTATCAATGTAGTAGATATTTTTAAATTTTTAAAGAAAATTTGCAACAGATTTTTTAGGAACTACTTCAGTTCTGATGTGGCTATGAGGAGTCTGTATGTTAGACACCCACATAAATCACTCCTTTAAAAAAACTGCATCTCTCAAAGTACTAATAACAGTATGTAGGAAGCTTGTTAACCCTTTAAGTGTTACACTTGAATAAAAGACAAGTGGAGATGAATGTCAAAACTTTAATACTCTGTTTCAGTAAAAAGAAAAAATAATTTCCTGGGTTCTGCTGTTTTTAGAAGCATCCCATATGTGGCTCTAGCATATTATTTGGCTCTAATACAGGTCTCAAAATAGGAGGATTTTGGAGCTTCATTTTTAATAGGATATGCTTTAGGCACCATTTCAGGTGTGTGGATATCTTAAGGTGCTAAAATTTAATAAACACCACTAAAGAGACCTCATTTTGGAAACTATACCCTACAAACAATACATCTAGACAGGCGTTTTACCGAATTTTTTTTTTTTTAAATTGCACCATGGAATTTTTTTTTTTAAATTTTCACTAGGTT
>JAODAL010063057.1:0-19426 GCA_025379985.1 Phyllomedusa bahiana
TTACCAAAAAAGCAACCCCCCTTAATTGAAACCAAAATGATTTACTTGACTGGAGCTTGGATATCACATAAATAAATGAAATTACAGTTCATACTATGACATCTATATTCTGTCCGCTCCATACATCTCTGCCTTTATCTCCAGATCTCTCTAACACAATCCTCACCCCTCACAGGACCTTCTTCTCTGATCTCCTCACACAACCAGCTCCAAGACTTCTCCCGTGCTTCCCCCACACTCTGGAACTCACTGCCCCAACACATCAGACTTTCCTCCACCTCTACAAAACCTGAAAACCCATTTCTTTAGGAGCCTCCACCCTACAATAAACCTGCTGCCCCTACTCCACCATTGCAACCCTCAAAAGTGGTCTGAGAACCCATCAACCTCTACATTCTCATACACACATCTCTGTCCCTCACCTTTTGTCTCCCCCTCCTCCACTGTAGTTTGTTAGCGCTCGAGGGCAGGGTCCTCTCGACTTCTGTAGCAGAGTGTTATTTAATGCTTACATTGTACTTGCTCTGGTCTTAAATTATGTATCTGAACCCCTTTGGTTGACCAGTGCTCTGGAATTAATGGTGTAATAATAACAATACTATTACTACTACTACTACTACTACTACTACTACTACTACTACTACTAATAATAATAATAATAATAATAGTACAACCCCAAAAAAGACAGGGGATTCCTACATCTAGAGTAAAAAAGGATTCAATCTCCAGAGGAGAAAAGCCTTCTTCCCCATGAGAGCTGTCAATTAGTGTTGAGCGATTATTATCGACAAAGTTGAAATCGGCACAGTTTTTATGTTGATCGAAATTTTTAGATCATGCGATAATTAAGGTTTAAAATCTGTGCATCTTTCTATTAAGATCGCGCCATTTTCGGCGCTTCCTGTAATTTTGGCGGCCAGCAAATCAGCTTTCAGAATAGAGCAGGGTGAGATGTGTGTGCGACGTCATGACTTGGATGTGTATGGTTGCGATTGGCTGGAAAAATCATATGACCTCGTTTTACATAGAACAGCCCTTCCTGTTCAGCCTCAGTTTCTCTCAGCGTCTCATAGGGATAGGACCTGCGCTCTGCGTGTGTCTAAACAGCTCACGAAATTAGTCTATTTCTGCACAGAGAAACCTACTATAGCTGTGACCTTACAATTTAGTTAGATTAGAGATTGGAAGATTTTATGTAGTTAGCCCAAGAATTTTTTAGGAGCATCACCCCTGTAAAGTCACTGGGGGTAGCGGGGGGGGGGGGGGGGCGAACACAGACAAGCCCTATAAAGAATACTGGATAAAGTTCACCAAGACTTAGTGTAGACATTGCACTGCAATATCTTTATTATTAACAGTTTTCTATTGAAATATTTCCTGGATATTGGGCAGCCTGAACTTATATTAGGATACACATCTGTTCTAGAAACTGCAGGGCTCTTTGTTAGGTGCTAAACTCCACTTTTATTATCAAAAAACATTTCAGATGGGTGTTAAATTTTCAATTTTGCCCATTCCACCTTTGTTGAATATCCACCTTGCATTTAAAATTTTTTTTAATCCGCAATTTTATAGCACCACGGGTAAATTTGAAATCCAAAAATACTTTATTATCAAACTAACAATACGTTTTTTTTTTGATTTTGGCCCTACAGCTTTGTCATTGAGGCAGTTTGATTTAAATCTGAATCCAGCAAATTTAAGTCACCACAGGTAATTAAAGGGTGCCAAAAATATTTAAATTTTAACGAAACAAAAAATACTTTTTTTTTGACTTTGGCGTACTACACTTTGTTCTTGAGGCATTTGCATTTAAAATTTGAATACAGCAATTTATAGCACCCAGGTGAATTGAAGTCCCAAAAAATACCTTGTTTTAATCCAATACATTTCAGATACTTTTTTTTCACTTTGCCCACCAGCTTTGTTGAAGATCTACTTTGCAGTTATATTTAAACCCCGCAATTTTTTTTTGTTTTTGAGGATTTGAAATAGCTGTGATTTCCGCTTTTAATAAGAATTTTCCCCAAAACCTTCCAACTTTCTCAAATTTTTATATTTCTAAACGGGGACGAAATTCAGGGGGTAACGAGCAAAGGGGGGGGTGGACATGGAGGAAAGGGGTACGGAGAAGGTGCCCCTTTCCAGTGCGGGTGACAACACCAGCCGGGGATCGCGGTTTGCAGGACCGCGGCCTGTCACGCTGGTCCGGGCCCTTTTGTGAATCTCAAAAACAAAAAGCGTCGCCAATCTTCCTTCAGTGTTTAATGCAACCTCATCCAGCGTTTTTACCTCCTCACCTCCATCACCCACAAATGTCTCATCAGCATCACCCATCCCCAAACATAAGCACCCAAATGCAACTCTGTACCCACCACTGGGGATAACCATTTTCTAAACCTTTGATGACAAAATCCGGTTGGGGGTCAAAAAGGCATTTTTAAAAGACAAGAGCCAAAGAGGATAAAATTTTTCTCTGCTCTACGCCCTTTCCTCTGCCAAAAACCCAAGGAGGAGAAGGAAGCCGGTCAATGGGGCAAAAACCCCGGGCGGAAACGCCTTGCATCCCTCTTGCTTTTGCCCCCCAGTTTCCTGGATGCAGAATTCAGGAACAAGTCACCTGTTTGATATGTATACGACATTGCGGACCCCAAACGTGGCTTTTTCAGCAAAATTTTGCTTGCGAGCCTTCATCACTGGACAGGGGGAAAGCAGGGTATGTCAAGGGGTTCCGCCTAAAAAAGGGAGGGGGCGGTCGCAAAAAGTCCGCTGATTTTATTCCGCCAGCCGGGGGTCAAAAAACCCCCCTCCTCCTTATCGCCGTAAAAAAGGGCCCAGCCTCTCAACCGGGGCCTTCTTTGCCCAAAAGCCCGTTCACCCACGATGTCTATGCTGCCTATGCCGTAAACCAAAATAAGGCAAGAACCTTAGTGGTTAACCCCCACCAACATTCTAGTCACATGCAGCAATGCATGATTGAAATGGAGGCAACACTGGAAAAAAAAAGGCCGACCGCGCCGGGCCTCCAACCACTGTCACAACCCTCTGTCCCCGCCTGCTCCTCCTCCCCCACCACCAAGCTTCCTACTGCCCTCCCCTCTCGATCATGATCAATCCAGCCTCCGCTTCACCTCCACCGTCGCCCAGTCCCCCCACACCACCAAGACCCTCCTACCCCCCTTTTCCTTCCCCATTTTGACGACCGCACCCGTACGGGGCCATCAAACACCAGCCTTCTTCTTCCTTTGGGACAGAAGAAACACTTTAACCCAAACCACCCAAACCCAAAAGCCTGAATGTCGGCATTGCCATTTTTGGGCCTTGGAAATTTTCCTTTCCGTCTGGGGGACACAGAGGGCCCCCACGTCAGGCATTTCCTCCCCCAAACCAGATCCGACAGCTTTTTCTTTCCCAAAAACCTCCCGCCCCCAGCCCTTCCCATCTAAAATTCAAGCGCTTTTTCTGCATCGGGGGCCCGGGAAAATCCATCCCCCACCGACACAGGACTAAAACCCGGGCCAAGGCCGCTATATCTCGTGACAGCTCACTGGGTGAGCTGGGGGATTCTCGGGGGGTGACGGTGCTCTCAGGTGGGCGCACCTTTTCAAAACCGCAGGGGGGTGCCGGGTTTCTTTCCCCCAAGGGTCCTCTGGGGGCATCACGTGCCCAGAGAACCAGCCGGTTAAATTTAATCTGTTTTGGGGAACCGCCACACACAGGTCAGGAGCGTGGAGGGCTCTCCGAAACAGACCGAGCGGGCGGGGGTCCAAGAACCTTTGCCACAAGGTGTGGCGAAACGGGCAAATCTCGCCCCCTTAAGATCGTAACTGAAGCACATCCCTTCCGGGCACATGTCTTAACCTTGTCTCCAAAATTTCTAAAACTCCCCGGGGCGGGACGCCTGCTGAGAAGCTCAAGTCAATTTCGCACTTCCGCCCGTTGCACCCCTTCGTCTCGCCGGGCGGGTTTTCAGCTCACTCGGCCCCCCCTCAACCGTCTCATTGTTGACGTGGCAACACGCGGGAATTCCACCCTCCACAGCCCACGAGTGGCAGCAGCACAACCGTTACGCATACGAATACACATGACCTACAAGCAGGGGTCAGACCTCGGGGTTGGCCACCGAAGTGGAGGCGGGGTGAAAGAGCCTGCACCACCCTTTGCCATTTTTGAAAAACCCCCAAAAAAGGGTCAGTGCGGACAATCCCTTGTCAGCATGAGCATTGGGGTGTCTTATTCGGGAATATCTTTGGACACTCTGAAACAACAGTCCCGCCAGCGAGGGAGGAGGAGACGGACACAGATGCGGACAGGAGCCTTTCCCCCTCCGTAAAAACCACAAAGGGCCCCAGTTTTCACAATTTTTACGTCTTATTGGGGAGTGTTCGGGGCCAAACTATCAAGGGGGCCATCACTCTCAGGGGGCATCATCCAGGGAATCAGGGGTGTGGTGAAGCGCAGATGAGGGGGAGGAGGGGAGGTATTCCTAGACACCACGTTACCGACCCCTGCCTTTAAAGAGGTTGGCGTAATTTGAGGCGGGGGAGGAAATAGGGAAATCGTTTGCTATGCCCCCCCGACCCAAAGGCTTGGGAAATCAAGGCCCATCTCTCACATGATGCTTGGGTGCTCCATTTCCTTCAACATATCCTCGCATTAAGGCCCTCAAAATGAACAACATTACTGGGTGGCCACCCTCCTGGGTCCCCCGTACAAAAAAAAACCAGCACTTTCCTTCCACCCACCCAAAAAGAGAGAAAATGCGGAAAAGGAACCTTGCTGATTGATCAACTGGAACACTGTTGCTCTGCTTCACTTCCCCCAAATGTCACGGTGGAACAACTCACGAGTGACAGCAAAGGCCAATAGCCATAGCGCAGCACAGCGCAGGGAAGGTGGGAAAGCCTAATGGGGGACCGCTGGCAATCTTTATTTACCACCTCACCAACGCATGCAATCAGGGCACACATCCAACACCAAGACACTTAAGACAGGGCACGACTATCGGGGCTCAACACCCCATTTTTTTTTATTGTTCTGGACCAAAAAAATTCTGGGTATCCAAAAAGGAGAATGGCCCGAGCTCACTCGCCACGCCATTTAAAATGTTGTCCGCCCACAGCCAGCATCATATCAGCCCTTTACACAAACCATCCGGGTTTTTACAATAATGTGATCTTTGACTTTTCATCAAATGAATCAGGCATGGTCTCTGAATGTGTGGGCCCCCAAATTTCCGGGTCACCGATTAGTTTGCCAGTCTACTTGATATTCCTCTTCAAACAAAATTCCTCTTGAAAATTTTTTTTAAAAGATCATTTTCCTTACTGAAATTTTTTTTTTCTCTTTTCCCAACATTTCTTTTGCTGTTTTTCTGTAGGAACGTAAAAAACCCCAAGGTTTCATGAAACACCATTCCCTTTACTCACTTTTTCTTTAAAGTTTTCCCTTTTCAAGGTTTTTAGGGCAGTTTCTGTAGATACAGCAATAATCATGGTCCTTTTGGGAAAAAAATGTGGCTTTTAATGGCATTTTCCCTCAAATTTTTTTAAAATGGCTGAAAGTTATATTTTAAAAAATTTTTTTGGGGTTTATTTCTGTGAGATACGCAATAACATGGTCCTTTGGAAAAAAAAGTGCTTTTAAGTGGCATTTTTTCCCCCCACAATTTTTTTAAAATGGGTGAAAGTCATATTTAATTTTTTGGGGTCATGTAGCTGTGAGATACGCAATAACAGGCCCTTTAACAAAATTTTGGGTTCTAATGCATTTCTCCCTCACAATTTTTAACATGGGTGAAAAGTCATTTTTGGCTTTGAATCACAATACTACGGGGGCCTATTAAAAAAAAGTTGTTTCTAACAACATTTGTTCTTCACAATTGTCAAGTGGGTCAAAAGGGGGATGGGGCTGTCAGAAACAGGGAAAGGGGGACACTGTTAATGGGCACAAAATTCAAATGACTTGTTTTTTTCAAGATCTTTAAAATAGCATCAACTCTGTATGAACAACCCATTTAATACAATTAAAAAAAGAGAAACAAAACATGGGGATTTCCCTCCTATTTTAAAAATTGTTTTCTAGAATTAAACACTAAAAAACTTGCATGTAAAAAATACTGGGAAAAAATTCCTCTGAATGTACAAGGGGGGTCAGGAAAAATTACCCAAAGTAGGTATTTGAGGGGCAGGAGTTTTGGGGCCGGGCGAGAAAAAAGTACAAGACAAAATTTCCTCCAGCACGTTTATAAAATAAAAAAAGAATGCCCAAAAAAAAAGGGGAACCCGGTGGGAACCGGAGCGTTTAACCACCATATTTTCCCAAATGAAGCTCAAATTGTCCGCACTCATACGGAGGGCAACCTACCCAGGGCGGGACATAAAATGTCCCCCTGAAACAAAATTGGTTCAAAACTCCTTTTTCCCGAACCTTTTTAAACTTGGGTCAACAGGTTTAATGTCATTCGCGGTACAGACAATTATCAATGTCCATTCAACAAAATGGGGGTTTAAAGACTCCTTTTCCGGCACTTTTTAAACGGGTCATCAGGTTTGGGGGTCATCTGTGGCCCCGACAGGGGTAGTCAATGTCCATTCAACTAAAATGGGGGTTAAAGACTCCTTTTTTTTTTGCACTTTTTTTAAACTTGGGGCAGACAGGTTTGGGGGTCATCTGTGGGCCCCGGACAGGATATTCAATTCCATTTTAAGTAAAATGATGGTTCAAATCATCCCTTCCCGGGACTTTTAATTTTGTGGTATCGGTTTTAAAGGGGCGGGTTGGACAAACAGGATATAATCTGTGTTTTTTTTTGGCTTTTAAACCTAAGTGTGTTGCCTAAGAGTACACTATCCATTTTACTGTTGTGATTTAATTCACTTTTTCCAGCCTTTTTTGGGGTAAGAATAAGGTGTTTTCCTCCCCTAGACTTTTTTTTAATGGTCATCCCCTCATAACACCACTCACATCGACTATCTTTTTCGAGATGGCGACTTCGACCATACCGATGTCGATAGTCAACGTAATACTCAACATACGTCAAAATGTGAAAAGGCTGCCTGATACTGGTCATAGCAAAACAGGGGAGGGGTTTAAGAAAGGGTTTGATAACACCTAAAAAAGAAATAAATTAAAGGGGTTTTCCACAAATGATTGCTTTTCCCCTTTTCTGGCTCAGAGAAAAAATAAAAAAATCATGAAACCCGCAAGGGGGGAAAGGGGGGGCTGACGCGAGGAGACAGAGGGGGAAATAAGGGACGCTGCAATTTCACCTCAAAAAATAACATAAAACCATGGGTTGTCTAACACTAAACCTCAACACCGCCTTTTTCCCCCAGTCCCTTGGGAAACTCATTCATTTCCCTTCATCAATAAAATGCAAAAAACGCAACCCGGCCTTTACTCTCCCGTCTGCTAATCAACTTTTTTAATAAAAAAAAAAGGGCATATAAAGAAAGCTGTAGCTCTCACAGGCTTCACTTTTTGCAATCACATATATTTAGAAAAGTGATTAAATACCCATTTTGGAGGATCCCACGTCAACATTACATCGTGGCAAAACCCCTTTAATACTTATGTAGCCGCATAAAATACTAAATCCAGTCTGATGGCAATTTTTGGAGGAGGGCAGATTGGTTCTTGCCTTATGGGATCCAAGTATTCGTCAATAGGAGGAAAAAAGGCTGAAAAACTCTCCATCCCCTCCCCTCATCTACATCTGATAAAGTGCCAGGGGAGCGCAAGAAACGCAATGATTTTAACCATTTTCTTCGTTTGGGGCCAATAAACAGACACAAAGGATCTTGGATATCTTTCTATGTCTATGTTTTATGGTGCACATTGGTAGCGGATATTTTCTAAGCACCTGAGATGCTTTGACGCCGTTTTCTGAATCCAATTGGATTTATCAATCTCATTACTTGCTCTATAGAATAAAAGGACACAATAGATTCACCTATGATGCTCCTCAAATTGCCAAAAAGAAGGCTCAGATAGGAGAGGTAGGAAACTAGACAAAACACAAGTCAGGCACAAAGTATGAGGGTCTTATGTGTGAAAACTGTCCAGCAGTAAGACTCTCATAGTGACCAATCAGAGCCCATAACAACCAATCAGAGTTCATAACAACCAATCAGAGCTCATAGCAACCAATCAGCGCTCACAGAAACCAATCAGAGCCCATAGCAATCAATCAGAGCCCATAGCAACCAATCAGAGCTTATAGTAACCAATCAGAACCCATAGCAACCAATCAGAGCTCATAGGAACCAATCAGAGCTCAGCTTTTATTTTTCCAAAGCAGTATATGAAATGAAAACTGCACTCTGACTGGTAGCTATGGGTTCTGATTGGTTACTATGAGCTCTGATTGGTTGCTGTGAGCTCTGATTGTTGCCATGGGCTCTGATTGGATGCTATGGGCTCTGATTGGTTGCTATGGGCTCTGTTGCTATGGGCTCTGGTTGCTATGGGCAAAACAGACAGTCTTGCTGCTAGACAGTTTCCATGCATAAGGCCCTTACTCTTTATAAACCACAGACATCATAGTAGACACCTCCCCCTGACCCCCGGGAGCAGACAGCAGAATACTCACTGCCGCAGGTCAAGTATCTGTTCTTCTTTCCTGGAAAAAGCAGAGAAGATGGAATTAGATACAGAAATCCTTCTGAGAGGACGATATCATAGACAAATAATGGACTGATGGGATTATAGCACAAAACTACACACACAGAACCTACAGAATTCTATGGGCGCAAACTACACATTTATGTGCCTCTGTATAAATATTATATCAAGTGGACCCTTCATAAGTTGTCTCATCCGACTGCAGGTGATCCTGACACTCAAGCTGAGGCCTTCCGAGTACTACCCTGACCCCTAAATCCATCCTTGATTCACCTCAATCAAGTGTTAGCTCTATGCCACCTCCAGCAGCTGTGAGGCCCCTGGATGGTGGTGTTGACTCTATGGACCCTCCAGCAGCTGTGGGAGCCCCTGGATGGTGGTGTTGACTCTATGAACTCTCCAGCAGCTGTGGGAGCCCCTGGATGGTTATGTTGGCTCTATGGACCCTCCAGCAGTTGTGGGAGCCCCCTGGATGGTGGTGTTGGCTCTATGGATCCTCCAGCAGCTGTGAGAGCCCCTGGATGGTGGTGTTGGCTCTATGGATCCTCCATCAGATGTGGGCCTCCTGGAGGGTGGTGTTGGCCCTATGAAACCTCCAGCAGCTGTGGGGCCCCTGGATGGTGGTGTTGGTTCTATGGACCCTCCAGCATCTCTGGGTGCCCTGGATGGCGGTGTTGGCTCTATGGCATCTCCAGCAGCTGTGGGAGCCCCTGGATGGTGGTGTTGGCTCTATGGCCCCTCTAGCAGCTGTGGAGCCCTTGGATGGTGGTGTTGGCTCTATGGCCCCTCCAGCAGCTGTGGGGCCTCTGGATGGTGGTGTTGGCTCTATGGACCCTCCAGCAGCTGTGGAGCCCCTGGATGGTGGTGGTGGTTGTATGGACCCTACAGCACTGAGAGCTCCGGATGGTGGGTTTTTCCTATGGACCTTTTCCCGCAGCTGGGGCCCCTGGAGGTGGTGTTTTGCCTATGGACCCTCCAGCACTGTGGGCCCCTGGATTGGGTGTTGGGTTTTATGGACCCCCAGCAGCTGTGGACCCCCAGATGGGGGTGTTTGGCCTAGGACCCTCCACAGCTGTGGGGCCTCCGATGGTGGTTTGGCTCTATGGACCCCTTCGCCGTGGGGGCCCCTGGATTGGGTGTTGCTCTATGGGCCCCCAGCAGCGTGGGGGGCCCTGGGGAGTGGTGTTGGGGTCTATGGACCCTCCACACTGGGAGCCCCTTTGGATGGTGGTTTGGCCTATAATCCTCCAGCACGGGGGGAGGGCCCCCGGGTGGTGTGTTGGCTCATGGATCCTCCAGCAGATGTGGGCCTCCGGAGGGGGGTGTTTTGGGTCTATGCACCTCCAGCAGCTGTGGGAGCCCCCGGAGGGGTTTTGGCTCTATGGCCCCTCCACCTATGGGCCCCTGGATGCTGGTGTTGGCCTATGGCCCCCCCCACAGCTGTGGGAGCCTCGGATGGTGGTGTTGGCTCTATGACCCTCCAGCACTTTGGGAGCCTCTGGAAAAGGGGGGTTGGTTTTATGGGCCCTCCAGCAGCTGTGGAGCCCCTAGATGTTGTGTTGGCTCTATGACCCCCCAGCACTTTGGGGCCCCTGGATGGGGTTGTTTTGGGTCTATGACCCCTAGCACCGTGGGAGCCCCTGGATGGTGGTGTTTTTCTCTAGGGCCCCCAGCAGCTGTGGGAGGCCCTGGAAGTGGGGTTGGCTCTAGGACCCTCCAGCAACTGTGACCCCGGGTTTTGGGGGTTTTGGGCCCAAGACCTCCCAGCGGGGGGAGCCCCGGGAGGGGGGTGTTGGCTCTATGGCCCCCCCAGCAGCTGGGGGAGCCCCCCGATGGGGGTGTTGGCTCATTGACCCCCACAACGGGGGGCCCCTGATGGGGGTTTTTTTGGGTCATGGACCCTCCAGCAGCTGTGGGATATGGTCAGCTCCAGATACCTTTGACAACCTGTGAGACTTTTGACAAAATTCACCACCTCAATTTAATTTTTTCCCAAGTCACCCCCATTTTTTTCACATAACCAAAAAAGCCAGATTTAGAACTTTCCCCCACTGCTCCCAAAAAATATTTACTGACAAAGGATCCGTTAGCTTTAAAACCCCCTGCCGGGGTACAATTTTTACACCTGAGTTATACTCCACAGATTTCCCGGGTTCCTTCCCCCTCTTTGGGAGTCCTGGTTTATCAAACACGGCCCTGGGAAACCCCGGGGGCCCCCAGGCCCCCCAAAGGAGCAATAGGGGACCCTGTAGACAGCTGGGCCCCCATAGCATTTGTGCCCCCCACCGTACCCCTAACGCCATGTACGCCCCTTAAAACTGGGCACCCCAATCATTTGGGGGCACCAATGGGGTTTTAAGAGAAAAAGGGGAAACTAAATCCTAGGAAAAAGAAACAGCGTCCCCCAGTTTATTTCCCCAATGTAGCTTGGGGGGCCAAACTGGGCCTGAATTTGGACCAAGGGCCCCCTGCTCTGGGGTTATTCCTGGCCCCGGGATATTAACCAATTCAAAAAATTGAAAAAACTTCAAAAAAAGCATTGCCGGGGGGAAAAAATTTAGACCATCCTTTGGGGGTTTTTATTTGGGTTTTTACAGGGTGTTGGGGGAAAAGGGGAAATTCCCAGTGAAGTTAAAAGGGAGGTTCCCCTTGCGCTCAGGGGGGTTGGGCCCTATTTTGGGGAAAAGGGGGATAAGCCGGCCCAAATTTATCCCGACATTCCCCGAAAAGGGAGCAGTGGGCCCCCCCCCCACTCCCCCCCCCCAAGTTTAGCCCTGCAAAACCCAAACAAAAACCTCCCTAACCCTTAAAACAAACTTGCCTGTTTCATTGGTTTTTTTTTTTTTAAACCCAATTTTTTGTATTTTCCCCTACCCCAAACCAGGGATATGTATAAGGGTGGAACCCCTTTTTTGTGTATTTTTTTGTCTAAACGTCCCCTAAGGCCCCCGGGTTTTCAAACTTTTCGGGCCCCCAGCTTTTGGAAAACCAAAAAACTCCCATCATCATTTGGGGATAATCTATAACAAGAGTCATAATGGGATTTTTAAATTTCCCCAAAAAAGCTGGAGGCCCCCCCGTTTGACCAAACCCCCGCCCTTAAAGGGACCCTTAAAAAATTTTTTAAAAAATTTTTAAACCCCCCGAGCTTTTTCTTTTTGGGGCTCGTTCCCTTTTTCACGGGTCCAAATAAAAGCGTTTCTTCCGGGCCCGGTTTTCGGGCCCAAAAAAAATCCTTTGGGAAAAAAGGAAAAAAGGCTTATAAACTGGGCAAAGAAAATGGTTAAAGGGCCAAAATTTTCTGGGATGGGAAAGTTTGTTTTTTCAAACCCCCCTGGCCCGGGAAAAAAAGAATTCCCCTTTTTCAGGGGGTGTTTAAAAGGGGTTGTTTTGGGGAAGTGGGGATCCTCTTTTCCGTCCCTTTGGGTCTTCCTTTTTGCCCCCTGGGGGGCCAAAAAAAACTGTTGAAAGATATCAGGGGGTTGGGCTTTTACATCCCTTTTTAAAAAATGGTACAATGTCAAAAAACAAACCCCCCAGCATGCCGGTTTAAAACCTTTCCCCCCTCAGGGGAATTTTCCTGGGCACAAACCTTTGGGAATTAAAGATTCTCTAGAAAGCTAAAATTTTAAAGCTCCCTGCTAGATTCCCCCGCTCCCCTCCATAAAATAAAAAGCCTTAAAAACACTGGGTTTCCTCCATATAACCCAGCCTTAATACACAAAAGAGGGATTCCGCCGCTCTGCAGAACACCCACATTTGGTCCCGTTTCCCCCAGGGGCAGGAAGAACTAAATCAACCCCCTTCCCCCCCCCACAAGGGTTCCCTTTGGGAACCATTTTAACACCTTTTTATTGGTTAAAAGGGAACAGTTATAACATACACCCTGAAGTGAAGAAACAAAAATTTAGAAAATGCCCTTTTGCTCCCCAAAACCCTGTTTAATTTCCAAGGGCAAGGGGAAAATTGGAGGGGAAAAATTTAAAATTGCATTCCCTCAAAATTTATTTTTATCATTCCCGACAGTATTTAAAAGCGTTTTTTAAAAAATTGGGAGGTTTTTTCTGGTTAAAAGGAGCTTGAGTGAAAGGGGGAAAAGCCCCCCAGGCATGAAATTGACCAATTTTCAGAGGTGGGAAAATCCCCTCCCCTCCCCCACTTCACCCCCACCCGAATTATGAAGATGGGCTAAGGAGGGAGAAGGGACAAAATAGGGAGGTGACAGCTCTGCAGCATTAGAACTGACCATCGCAGGGGGTCTACAGAGCTGTTTTCAACCTCCTTTCCCTTTCCACTACCACCAAAAGAATGGGTAAATTCACAATTGAGGGAAAACACTACAACGGGAGGGTGAGACACGACCAAAAGAAGAAAAACTTAAAGGGTTTTTTCCCCCCCCTACATTGATTCCCTCCCCTTTTTTTTTGGTTTCCCCTTTTGAATTCAGGGGGTGGTTTACCCGGCTTTCTACTAGGGTCCCCTAAAGCCAAAGGCCCGTAGCTAAAACAAAACCCGTGCTTTTCCCGCCTATCCCTGAGAGAAACAAAACCCGGGGCCTGTAGCTTTAAAACCTAAGGGGATATCCCAGGAATAGGTAGGAAACTGGGTTTAATTGGGCCCTATTTTGCAAAGTTACTTGTTTTTACAAGAACTTTAACATAAAAAGCAGCAATCCTTGTAGTTTTAAAAACCCCCCCTTTAAAAGGGCCCCCGGGAAACCTTTTAAAAAAAAAAAAACCCCTTTAAAACCAGGCAAATTACTTTCCCATTATAAAAGACTCCCCCAAAAAAGATAATTATGACGAAAAAAAGAATTTTAAAATGGGGTTTTTCCGAGGGTCAAAGCCAGCTTTGGGGTCCTGTTTAAAACCTTAAAATTTCAAATAAAAAAATATGTGATGTCCATATAATCAATATAATTTAAAAATTCTCATGAAAATAACATAAAGGAATATAACACATTAAAACATACCCAGTTAAAATTTCCTGCATGAAAAACACCAAAAACCCCCCCTTTTAAAAAAAAAAAAAACTGACAAGCCCCCCAGCTTTTTTTTTTTCAAAATTTTCTTTTAAAAAAGGGGTTTTGGGGGGCCCCTAAAAGGGGGATTCCCCACGGGAGAGGACAAAAATTTGTCCTGTTTTAAATGCCGTCCCCACGGCCGTGGGGGGGAAAAGCTTTTTTCTCCCCGGGTGAGCGGAAAAAGGCCCCCCCCCTTCACCTTGACATGGCACATAAATTCCCCCTCCGAAAACCAGATGGGAAAAATGAGCATTAGAATCTTGTTTTGGGCCCGGGCCCCCGGGGGGAAAAAACCCCTGGGAGGAAAAAACCCGTGCAATGGGGGACTTTTCCAAGAGCCCCGTTGTGCTCGTTTGGGGCCGTTTTTTCAGTGTCGCAAAACTGCAAACCTCGAAAAACCGGGGGCAAACCAATAGGGGGGGGGGGGGGGAATGCCCCCTAATATTGAGACCTTTCCTTAAATACTCTATCCATAAAATTGGGGGTGGTGGGGGGGGGTTTGGCAGCAAACCCCCTGGTGGTAACAAACTTAAAGGGTCACACTTTTAAAGTAGCATTATAATATGGTTTACCACCACAGTGCCCCACACTTTTGGGTAGCGGACGTTCCTGTTACAGCACTTAGCCCTTTCCACCAGAAAGTCTATGCTCGTGGGTGACCAAAAGTTCTCAGAGGCCACAGAGAGAAAAGGACCTTACTCAGGCCCTTTTCCCATTGTTGGCTCTTCAACGCTCCAGGACTCTCTGAAGCATCGGGAAAAGGGGGACATGAGTTTAAAAGAGGGGACCTTCAAAACCCTATAAGTCCTTTATTGAATAATTTGGGGCGACACTCCCAACACCCCAACCCCAAATTTTTTGGGGTCTTTTTAGCACCAAACCCCTTTTTTGATGCCATATTCTTGCTGTAAATAACTGTCGTACCCAAAAATAGGCGCAAATATGGGGCCCTGTGTGCCCCCCTACGTTTTTGGTTTTTTTTACAGGCACCCAGCTTTTAGAGAAGACTCATTTATGATCGTGAGTCCCATTTCACTCCCCCCCTCTCACTCTAACCGTTTTCCTACCTGTTTGTGGGCATAAGGAAACTGTCAACCACAGGGGGTGGTGAGGTGAAGCTGTGGCTCCTGAACACAATGGACTTAATGTCTAGTTTTCCCTGGATACTCATGCATTTCCACTTTTTCCACGGGGGGCAGGATCCTTTTCTGTCATTTTGTCTTCGGGGCTTACTAGATCATATCAGCTTCACAAACAACTATTGCTGATTTTTTAGCCCTCTAAAAAGCGAGTCCACGGGGCAGCGGGTGCGAGTATACTTTTATTGATCTTCCAGATATTGCAAGCAACAGACTTATCTGTCTAAAAAACGGGAAAAGGATAAAATAGCAGGGGGGACTCCCCCTTTCAAAACACTTTCATAGTAATTTTTGGTGAACTGACATAATTTTTTGTGTTTAGATGGTTAAAGGAGCTCTTCCCAAAAAATCTTGACATTATCAAGTACAAGAACAAAAAAAGTCATATCAAAAACACCATTAAAGAAAACTACAACTTTCCACGGCCCCTTTTGGTCCTCCCCCCAGTACAGATCCACTTCCCCCCCTTTTTCACAAGTGAGGGCTTCTTCAGGCTACATATCCACATAACAGGATAACTGTCACCCCCTTGGGGGTACACTTCCACACTGCCCCCGGGTCTGATAGGTGCCGCAAAATTTGGGGAGGACATGTGGGGTCCAAGGGGGAAAACCTGGTCTACCCGTTTTCATCCACTTCACTCCACACTCGGGGTGAAATCCTACACCTACATGAAGCTTGGCCCCCATCTGATTCCCACCTGAACCTTCACACCTGGTTGAAACTAAAGGGAAAAAAATTTAATCTGACTGCAGAAACATTAAATACATAATCGCCCTCACCATTTTTTGAACCCCAGACAGAACCCATTTTTTTTAAATAGATGTATCAATTTATGTGGGAATAACTTTTTGATTTTTTTTACCTTCAAGGGATTCAAAAAATTTTTTTCTCGTTAAAATTTGGGGCGCATGTATAACCCCTTTCGCCACGTGGGAAAGCGCATTTTTTTTCGGCAGTTTTTCTGGCAAATTTTGCCCTATTTATGTCGGCGCCGGGGGCGCACTCAACAGCGGTGTAAAGCCGCCCGCCTCGCCAGTTTTGGAGGCCAGTGGGGACTTTGGCGCATTGGGGGGACTGCGCTAAGATTCGCCGCCCGACTTTGTACTATCATACAGGGCGGTTAAAGTCCGCCGCCCTCCCCAGAGTGTGAGTTCAGGGGGGGCTGCGCCTATATTCGCCTCCGGGGAGGTCATCATACATGTGGTAAAAGTTCACCGCACCTCGCCTTGGGGTGGGGCGCAGTGCGGACTTAGCCAAAAGGGGACTGCGCCAACAGTATTTCCGATTCAACAGGCGGAAATGAGCGAGAAATCATAAACACCCGGCGACATGAGTATGAATAAAAAAATTGCCTTTAAAAGGCGTAAAACATTCCTAAAAAAGAGCCAAATTTACAAAAAAATACAAAAATAAAATCATTTTTCCAAAAACAGAACGGTCCCTAAATCGGGAATTTGGATTTTGGAAATTCCCAAAAATACAGTAATTCAAATTCTGTAATGCTTCTCTTTGGTCGGCAGAACCAGCCAACAAAATAGGAGCGACGTGACCTTTTAAAACCTAGGGAGAGTATTGAACCAACAAAATCAAGCGGGGCAGTTTTAAAAACAGTAAAAAAAGCAGAAAAGAGCTGATTGGTTGAGCTAGCAGGGCTTGGCATCTCGCCAATCAAGGCGAGACAAGCTAGCTGAAAATGCCTGAAAAGGAAGTGGGACCTGAAATTTAAAAAATCCCCCTGCCTAAACAGAAAGTAGTAGCCTGGAGCTGTAGAACCGCCTACAGCCTGAACAGAAAGTGGGAGCCTGAAGCTGTAGAACTGCCCACAGCCTGAACAGGAAAAGGGAGCCTGAACAGGAAGTGGGAGCCTGAAGCTGAAGAACCTCTCACATCCTAAACAAAAAGGGAGGGAACCCGACTGTAAACTGCCCACAGCCGAACAAAAATGGGACCCGAACTGTAGAACTCCCCAGCCTGAACAAGAAGTGGAAACCTGGAGCCTAGACCCGCTAGGGGGTGAACAGGAAGTGAGAGCCCGAACTGCTGTGGAAACAGGCTCTGTTAAACAACATGATGAGAACATCCCTTTAAGATCACAAGAATGGTAATACTTTGCACTATATAGGCAGGTCAAAAATCATTCCCTGTAGGAAGCAATAAAAGCCCTAGTGCTTCTTGGGAGAAGTTGCACAGGTATTGAAGAACAATCACAACTTTGTAGCACTAAGTATGACCTTTTTTTCTGTGACTTCTGTAATAAAATGTCTAATTTTTCTGAACTGGTGGTAAAGCTAATGTAGGGACTCACAAAACCATTTGGACCCTTGACGTGGGTTTTGAGCTTGTGTATTTTGGCCAAAATATCAACTAATACATCATATTTGATATTTTTTCAGCATGCATATTTGCCCCGTGTACTGGGGGAACAAGAAAATGTCAATATTCTGTGTTGGGCTCTTGGAATCTGCTGGGCAACCTGCTTAGTTGAATAGTTTTTGGGGGAATCAAAGGATTGTACCACAAAGTGACCCTTAAAATGACTTCTAAATAAGCCCCAGGGCCTTTTCCCCAGGGCGGGCGGCGGGGAAACGCCCGGGGCGCCGAGTCTCCGCTCACCCGGGGGGGGGCCCGGCCCGCCACACCCACCCGGAGGAAACGCCCCTGACTCTGCGCGGGTGCCCTTTTAACAGTCGCACAAGCCAGCAGCAGCTTTTTCACAGGGAGGAGGCGGACGGAAACTTTTCCCTCCTGACTCCTCCCCTTAACAGCGTCGCAGGGGGGGCACAGCTTTCCACCGCGCCCCCCGCAAAACCCCCCTAGGTCCCCCTTGGCTGGCAGGTTTTTTTCCCCCCGAGGAGAACTCTGGGAGCTGCGTGCACGTAAGCAACAAGAGGAAATTTACGCCACTTACAACCCCACAGCGGGTCCGGACCGGGACGCACGGGTGGAAAGGGGATAAATTTTTTGGTTATTTTAAAAATTACTTACAAGGGGGAAACTATGGCTACATGGGGGGGCATCTACTGGCTACAGGGGGGCATCACCGGCTACAGGGGGGCCTCACTGGGTACAAGGGGGGCATCACAGGCTACAGGCGGGGGATCTACTGGTACAAAGGGGGGGGCATTCCCCCCTTGGGTACAGGGGGGGATCAACTGGGTACAGGGGGCTTTCTACCTGGCTATAGGGGGGAAATATTGGGTACCCGGGGGCAAAATTAAAATGGCTAAACCCTATGAGGTGCTATAGAAGGGGAAATTTTTATGAGATATGAATTGGGAAAAGAATCTGATTTAAAATTTAGGATTTTAAGATTTTTTGTTTTTTTTAAATTTACAGTGAGGGTCGTAAGTATTTGTCTGGAGTCTTTGGAAAAGATGGAAAAGAAAAGAAAGAAAAAAAACAACTTTTTCAGAGAGTCCCCTATGAGTCACTAGATATTAAAATTTAAATGTAATCATTTATATATCTGGGAAAACCTGTGTACAACTGGTATCCATCATTGTATGGTCCCCCTTTTGCCGGTAATATAGGTTTTTAGTATAATGGTTTTTTATTCAGTAAAAGGTCATTTTTTAAATTTAGTCCACTATATGGGGGTGATAAGGGGGGTCCCTGGGGGTGGTGGTTTTTATTTGGTCACTGTGTGCTTTGGGTATGTGCTCCCTTTTTGGGCTTGGGATTCTGGTTGGGGTAGCGGTTTTTTTTTTGTTTTTAAATGAAAGACTATTATTTAGTCTTTTATATAATCATCCCCCAATGGGAAAAGAAAAGGGTTTTTGATTTATTGCTCCCTCATTTTTCTGCAACCCAACCAATTTTCCTTTTTACTGTAGATTGTAGCCCTCCCCCGGGAGGGGCCTCCCCTCCCTCTGTTTGGCCAATTTTCATTATCCCTTATCACTGTATCGTTTTACTTATGTAATTTTTTGTAAACCCCCCCCCGAATGAAAAAGCGCCATGGAAACAATGGGGCTTTAAAAATAATAATAATAATAATAATACTGCAACTTTTCTGCATACTGGTGTGAACGGTTTTTCTATCCAAAAAGGCAGGGTATGTAAATTTAAGCAATCACCCCCTCATGAATAGTCGACGTGAGTGATTGCTCATCTGTATTCTGCACCTGTATGAGTTCTCCCATGTAGCCTCTACTTTTATTGCCTCCTCCACCATTTTTGACTTCTCTATAGCAGTAAATATCGCAGGGCATCTGTTTCAGGATAATCCTTTATTTTTTACTAATTGAACAGGAATAGTTGCAAACACATTGCATGAAGTAATAGAAGCGTTGGTAGATGTAATGGACAGTGACATTACCTTTCCGCTCCAGATCTTCCCTCCCAAGCTGAAATACTGTGGCCAGTACGATAAAACAATTCTCCAGACGATCCTTGACCGTCTCTCCTCCATTTACTTCAGGAAAAGTTATATTCTTGTTTGGGCCTTTTCAGCCTCCGGGTGGTCGGGAAAAAAAGTCCATGTCTTTGGGGGCCCAAGTAACATGAAATCTTGTGTCCAAAGGGTGAAAGCTAAAGGGTAAACCTGGTGCCGTCAGCCTGCAGCTCACAGCCGTACAACACCTGCAGGAAATGGAAGCCTGCCACAAAACAGGGGCATTTTTACATTTAACAAATT